>WAAB01014317.1:432-40979 GCA_013389865.1 Piaya cayana | reverse complement strand
TCTGCCAGGGGAGATTTAGGCTGGACATTAGGAAAAAAATTCACAGAAAAGGTCATTGGGCATTGGAACAGGCTGCCCAGGGAGGTGGTTGATTCACCTTCCCTGGAGGTATTTAAGGTGCGGGTGGCCAAGGTCCTGAAGGCATGGTTTAGTGTTTGATAGAAATGGTTGGACTCGATGATCCAGTGGGTTTCTTTCAACCTGGTTATTCTATGATATGTTACATAACAAGGCCCAGTATTGTAGCTGCTCTGATACATAAATCCGAACACCAAGACAGCCCCACTATTTCCATCAGAAAACTCACATGAGCAACGACAGCTATGCAAAGTAACATTTTTACATGTTTAGATCCCATATACAGTGGTAATGGATGGTCCTTGTGTTCAAGACTGTATTCTTTTCCACATGTTTCATGCACAGCAATTTATACTTACTTTTTTTTACCACAGTGCAGGATTCAAGTTTATTTTGAGACTATTCTCCGTTATCCAACAGCAGAAAAAGAAATAATGAAATAGGTCAGGTACCATTGTTCATGGATACTCAAGGTGACATGAAACTACATAACTTTGTGATCTCCTGTTTTATTAAGAGCCAGCTACTTTGGGTCTTTTATAACAAATTCAATTACAGTATACTTTAGTCAATCTCTAGCAGAGATCTGATGAAAAAGTTATTTGTTTCCTTTAAACAACTAAACAGAAATTTTTCTTTTTATTCTGTTCTAAAGAACTATGTTGCTAGAAAATGTGGAGTAAAGAGGGGATAGAAACCTATTGGTTACAGAGCTTGTATCACCAGCTCAGGTAGCTTGGATGTCACCCTTATGGTCTTCTGATGTTACTTCAGAAAGATTGTACTGTCAGCAGGAAAATGGGTCTTTTTGAAAAGATTTTCTCCTTTACCAAAGGCATCTTATGAGATGTTAAGCTCATTAGGAAACTAGAAGAAAATCCAGCAGAACTTTTAAGTCTTCTTTTTCTTTTTTTCACCTTTTTTTTCTTTTTTTTTTAACTTTTGGTCATTAAGAGTGTGAAAAGGGGGCTTAGCTTTTTGAGCAGCTCCAGGGAAAGATGGGGAGGAGAAAAATGTTGAGATCTTATAACTACAGTTGTTAATATACAGTGGTGATACTATTCAAGCTGCGATAGTTAAAGGTCTGTCAGCACTTCCATTTGAAACACAGTCTTTTTAACATTTATTTTTCCAAAAAGGGGTCCAGTGTCAGTTGAATTTTAGCATACAAGAATGCATCCTGGGAGAAAATTCTCTTTGAGACATTTCAAATAGATGGTTTGCATTGTACATGCCAGAGATAATTCAAAAGTGTCCCAGCCTGAGACATATTTTTGCATTTGTATCCAGCTGTCAGGGATTTATTTGTGTGTGTGTTCATATATAGAGATCTATGAGAGTGTGTTTGTTCATATATGTGTAAGCATATATTGTCCTTCAACCTACAAAAGGATTGTCTTCGTGTTTAAACGTTAATATAGGCCTGATCTTTCCCTGGGTTAACAGCACCTTACAGGATGAAGTCTTAATACCAGCTCAATCAACTCTTCTCCTGCCAGGTCAATAAATTAGCCCATGTTTTGCACAGATGTCCCAGTTTTAAGATTAAATTTTGCATTTTGTGTTATAAAATACACTATGCAGGTAGAGAAAGCAAGACTATTTCCCTTAAAAACAACATTGACATGATAAAGGATCCTGTTACAGAAATTATTGTTTTCTGCTTGTTTGGGGTAACTGATCACTACCAGGGAAAAGTGCTACTTGGAGCTCTCCAGGTCTTTTCCATTTTGTTCACTTCCTTTGCAGACAGGTGGTTCCTGGTTTTGCTTTTGTTTTGTGTAACTAAAGGCAAGTGAAGTCCATTTTGTGAGGAAGTGATAGAGTATAATTTAAAAATTTGCCTTGTCATTGATTACTGCCATTGACTACTTCAAGGGAGTACACGTATCCAAGACTAAGGTCAATACATTTCCCCTGGAAATATGTGGTTTGTCCAGGGAGGGAGAGATTGTACATAGCAGTAACGAATGCAGATACTTGCCATAAAACAGTATATTTTAATTAGGAAAGGGGCAGGACCACTATCCACAACCCTAATGAGTGGTGAGGCATGCAGGAGCCACAACAGAACTTTACTTCCACAGGATTTGCAGATGTGGAACCAAAAAGATAGTGGCCTAAGGGTGAGGTAAGGCTGTTTCCACCCATCTTGATGAAACTATGAGGGAAAGATCTGGATAAGGTAACTCTGGAATTTTCTTGTACAAAGCTTGGGTTGTAATGTCTATATGAATAACACATGCATTGTAATCTGGAAAGGTAGTACAGTGTATGTTATTTCCATCAAAATAGAAGTGGTAAGAACTGAAAGATCTGTTTGGCTTATCATGGGAAGTTACTTTTTATCATATTTGAGCCTGTTTGTTCATTTTGAACCTTTTAATTATATACTGCTATCCATTTATCCTTTTGTTTTTTGAAATGGATGTTTTTTCAAGATGGCTGTTTTGTGTTTTCATGACTTTGTTCCATGGAAATTACACAAATTCATGCTCCTCCATTTTGGCTATTGTATACTTTTATTATAATGTCATAGTGTGTAAGACCAAAAGAGGCCATAGATCCTTGAGTGTGATCTTCTCTCTATGCTGCAGGTAATTCATTTTCACCCTGTCTGTGGTTTAAATTTAGATTTGGCCAAACTTATGTTTCAAAAAACCATTGAATCTTGATCTAAAGAACTGGAGAAGTTATCAATGTATTTGTTTCCAAGTTTGGTCTAACTATTAATAACACTCACAGTTAAACACTGCTGCCTAATGGTACTAATTTTTTATTTGTCTTTGCTGAGACCCACTAGCAGGGCTAGGAATTTTAACATGAGGAGCTTTTCTGTTCAGCATCTGTGACACTGGTTTCCAGATTTGTTATTATTATAAACAATGCTATGTCGTGTTTGTATGCTGAGGGTACAGAATACTTTAGATAGATTGTGAAATAAGGGATGAAAAGGAAGTATCTTCTAAGTCTCTCATAACATAAGATGTTGAAACACAGGTAATCTGATTATAGAAGGAGCAGTGATTTGTGTGCATGATTTTATGGAGAATCCTGTCTTATTTGCTATGGTAATATTATATAGTTCTGCTTTTCTTATCCACTTGATAGGGAATCTTGATATGAGAGAGAAACAACTTCAAGACAGCATGCAAAGTCAATGCAGAAGTGAGACCACAAAAATAAAGACAAAGTTTATGACTAAAACTAGCATTCAACTGTTAAGAGATTTAAATACATTCCTAGAAACAAGCATGTGTTCATATATTTCCTCTGTAAGTAAAGGTTTTAAATACACATTAAAATACTGATATTATGGCTATATTAATGCCTTCAACAGCAGAGATATAGCATGCAACTCTGTTTCAGGCCTTCAGGTGAGATGAAAGAATGTAGGCCATTTATCTGAATAATACAAATTCACAGAATCACAGAATCACAGAATCACAAAATGACCGGGTTGGAAGAGACCCACTGGATCATCGAGTCCAACCATTCCTATCAAACACTAAACCATGTCCCTCAGGACCCCGTCCACCCGTAACTTAAACACCTCCAGGGAAGGCGAATCAACCACCTCCCTGGGCAGCATATTCCAGTGCCTAATGACCCTTTCCGTAAAAAACTTCTTCCTAATATCCAACCTAAACCTCCCCTGGCGGAGCTTGAGGCCATTCCCCCTTGTCCTGTCCCCTGACACCTGGGAGAAGAGGCCAGCTCCCTCCTCTCTACAACCTCCCTTCAGGTATTTGTAGAGAGTAATGAGGTCTCCCCTCAGCCTCCTCTTCTCCAGGCTAAACAGCCCCAGCTCTCTCAGCCGCTCCTCATAAGGCCTGTTCTCCAGCCCCTTCACCAGTTTTGTTGCTCTTCTCTGGACACTCTCCAGAGCGTCAACCTTAAAAGAAAATATTTAGGCACCAGATGGTTCTAGTTTACTCATTACTTGTTAGAATGGTGTTAACAGTTCATCCTATGTGATAATGGCACAGTATGAAGGGAAATTAATTTTAACTCTGGTTAGGAGCTATAGGTAAAAATGTAGTTGTCTACTGTCCTCTAATGGTGTTTTCCTTTGCCATACAGTGATGGCTGCTTTGCAACCTATCGTTCTTGTTGCTGGTGATCTTATCCTCCCCTTATATGCTCTTCCTTCCATTCCCCTGTATAAAAGGAAAAAGAAGGTAGAGAGAGATCTTTCAGTCTCTGGAGATTTTGTAGTACATCTTGTAGGCAAAGAACATGTGGAAACCCTTTAGCACCACTGTTCTACAGATAGCCCTAGCAGCAGCAATTGGGTCCTTTATTCTAACAGTAGCTGTTGCAGTGGAGGGAGTTGTCTGACATTCCTGACATACCACCTTGAAAACTTGCTCCTCCATCTGCAAGTGACCCATGGTAATGGGAAGAGAGCCAGACTTTAAACAGTTTTTATTTGGATTCGGCTGAATGCCAGATGAAGATTCAGGCTGGCTTTTTTTTACCCCCCCAAAAAATATTTCCCTCAGCCCAAGATGAGAAGCAGTGTCTCATACTCCATTGTTCCTTTTTCTTTCCCACAGCAGCATATTTTAAAGATGGAAATTCATCTATCTGTATTTCCTTACTTTTGTCAGTTTGGGTCATAGCCTTAATGTTACTTAAACAGTTTCTTTAAAGTAATGGAGCCCTTAATATGGACTTAATAAAGCAATGTAAGGCGGTATGGATTTCCTTCTGTCTAAGGTTCAGAGGCCTTTATCTGAATAATACATTAGATACTTTTATTCACTGGTGAGGCTTCGTAACAGGAAAAACTTTGAAGAGAATGTCTATCTTATCATTAAATTGATAATAGACATGTTCTTTACTTTTTATTTCTTTTGTAACGTATCTTTTACCTCTGACAGTTTTCTCTAGGAATTAAACAGGGACGGTAGGATACTTTTACCAGCATATAACAATGTGGTCACCTAACTTGTTGCAAGCATAAATAACTGTGGTGAGGAAAACCTTATCAAAAGGTTCTTTGATTGTTGCACGTTACTTGTATTGTTATTATATACAGTGCTGTACTGTGGAGTAGAACAGTGTTTTAATAATTTTTTCAGTGTAAGAGGCATAAACAAAGGTTCATTTTAAGTTTTAATTCAAATTGCTTCTATGAAATGTATGTTTATATTACTATAACAAATTTGGATTCAGTGATACCTATAGTACTTATCTCCATCCCCCCCACCCTCATCCCCCTCCAGAGTTGAATATCTGTGTGCCTTCATTTGAAAAGAGATGGTTTTTAAACAGGTTTGGATATAGCAAAATACAATTGTTTCCAACATATGCATAATAAAGAAAACAAATGCAATTTTTTCACCCAGCATGTCATACTCTGTATCTTACTTTCTTTTGTATGTTTGTATAATCCCAGGTTTAGAGATCTTACAAAGATCCACCAGACTGCCTATTATAATTCAAACAGAAGTGTTTCAAGAACTGATGCTGACACTCCACTTAACAACTAAGTTTTCCAAGGAAATTATTAGTGAAGGAAATGGAAGTCAAATGGGCTTCTATTGATTTCAAAGGTAAAGAGCTTGATTATTTACTTTAGTCTTAAATTTGAACCAGTTAACTTAATAATGTCAATAATTTTACAGCAGATTCATGAACATATATTGGGATGGGAAAGTTCACAGTTTTACATATTGCATGAATACACTTCCCATGTATCTAGAAAACATTATTAACCTTTAGTGTTTCAAGTGCAAACCAAAAGCTGATAGAAACATTGGACTGATTGCAAGAGAGCAGTTTTGAAATGAGTGGATTAGTTATGGCAGAAAAGGGGCTGGGAATATAAGAAGCTATTCCCTCCTTGTAGATCTCATTGTTTTGTGAATCAGAAGAAGCAGAACTCAATGGAGATATAAAGATGAGATGCAAGAAAAACAACATGGCTGTCCTGGAGTATATTATTGAGCTGTTCAGTACTTCTTGCTCAACAAGACTATTTTTCCAGGAGTTCATGACAAAAAGACCTTCCTTTGTTGACAAGGGGACTTCTTGTTGAAAATTAATATTTGAAAATAATGAAAAAAACCAACCCCAAACTTGGCCAGCTGGTGCTTGACTTGTCAGTAGGGAATAACTCTTGATCATTGTGTGGATAAGATCTGGCTGACACCCAGTCTCTATGGGAAAGAATATGCTCATTCAAACAGAATACTGAGTTTTCTGGAAGAAACATTTAGAGAAAGCTTTTTAAACATGCCAGTCCAAGGGATTCTGCTATCTACATCCTCAGGGTGCAGCAGTGAACTTCCAAGTACTACTGAACATAGCAATCCACTAATGATGTGTCAGAGAGGTTAATTTTGCAACCATACAGGGCCAGGAATTCTCAATAAAATTGAACTGATGACCACTAAAATGCATATAGAAAATACGTGGAAATACTGAAATGTCATTATCCAATTCTTTGAATATTAAAATAATGGAAGTGAAGATAATATTAAAAAACCAAGAGGAAGCAGATTCCCTCATTCTCATGTGAAGTCATATATTTAGCTTTTCTGGTGTGCTGCTAAGTTTCACTTCACCTACATAATGAGCAAAAGGGTGTGTCAGTTCTCAGCAGGGTTACAATACTAAGTCTGGATGGAATTTTGGGAGAGAAAAAGAAGGGGCATTCTTGATCAAGGGAATTTTTCCCTACTACATGAAAAAAGATTTGCTTCAAGTAACGACAGTGTCTCTCAGATCTACTGAGAAATTTTACATAGCTTATACCTGTTTCCCTTAGGTTTTTTTCTGCTTCTAATGCATCATAAATATTAACTTTCACTCCGCAGTGGATGCTTCTGCACTGTGAAAGTCTCTTGTGACTGAAACTTTGCAAATTCAGCCTCAAATTAAACAACTGAACACAGTTTACTGTTTTACAGTTATGCAAAGCATGTAGGCTTGTTTAAATTTTGTGTGCATTTAAATGGCTGAAGATAGAAACTTGGCTTAGCTTTTCATCCTTGAAGGAAAAGCATACAAATGTGGAAAATGGCAGTTGTTTCAAACCTATGAGCCATCTGCATTTTTACATATCATTAGCTTACTGCACTTTTTAAGTGTATTTTAAAGCTTGCATTGAAAATACTTTTACACCAAATACTTTTACAGTATTTCAAGGCATGCAGACATTTATTAGAAACTCTCCTAATTGGAGAAGAAGTATTTATGTTGCTGACCCTTAATTTAAATCTCAGTAAATTACTTCTATCTTATTAATAAGTCAAATAGGGACAACTCAGTAAAACCTTGTTATTAAAAAAATTTCTTTCTTTTTACTCATTTGTAGACAATAGAGCTTTGCTTTATGTGGCCTTCTGTTTGTCAAGGACATTTGAGATAGGGACAACACTGCCAAAAAATCACTGTCACTCTAGGACAAATAATTTCTCTTTACTGTAACTTTAGCAGCACTTTTTCCTGTCTCGTTTGCTTTTTAGAGAGGGAAAGAAAAGCTCTCTCTTGCCTGTTTTCCATTCTTCAGAGTTATATAGTGATCACAGGAAGTTTGAAATTTATGGGTAATGTAAGATTACCTGTTAAATTCATACTTATGGGAAGTATGAAGCTCTAGTTTTTTAAAATTTCTTTTTAATTAAATACCTCATTATTTAATTGTAATGTATATGGCTTTTAGGCTATACTCACACATTGTTTTTACTTCCAGATTTTGCTCTGTGACCTGGGGCAAATCACTTAACCTCTCTGTGCTCCCGCTTATTCATCTGCAAAATGGGCAAAATAGAATTAACTTAATAAAGATTCACATTTGTCTTGTGCATTATCGTTAATGGGACTGTGAATCATAATGGTGGAGTGCTTTGATGTCCCCAGATGATGCTGTAATCATGAAACTATTATTTTGTATTTTGGCAAAATAGCTGAAAATGGATCTGCATAAATTATACAAGAACAAACTATACATCTAAGTAATTGCATGCACTAGTTAAGCTTCTTGTGAGATTTGTGAAGCTGCTCTTATGTGTCAGATCCCTCACAGCTTGGTTCTTTCTGAGTTTGGCTGTTCAACCTAACTGTTTCGTAATAATAGGGTCTAAAGCAAGCCTAAACTTTTGTTCCTCCTCATTGATTTTCTTTAACAACATTAAAAAGTTTTCAGTTTATCCCATTTGTAAATAGACACACAGTGGGGTAAAGGGCCAGAGGGAAAGGACATAGTGATTTGAGGAGGGGACAACAGAAAGAAGGATCATGGGAACACCCTAAGAGGAGTTAGGCATCTTGCTGAGTGACCAGGGAGGACACAAGGACCTCTCTAGCAACGGACTGCCCCATTTCTCCTGCACACACTGCTACAACTGGAAGGTTTCCCTACCTCCACTGTATTACCATGCACATTCAGGCACAAAGGAGGGAGGTATGGGAGAGAGGTTGTGTTGTCCTCCAGTGACCTGAAGGTACCATGTGGACAGAATTCTCCACTGGTCATTGTGACAATAGTTGCTCTGTGATGATGTTTCCCACTTTTGGACTCTGTAAGATCCTACAGAAAGCTGTAGGAATTGTAAAAGCCCCTCAGTGAGCAAAATCTGTTGTCCCCCATTTCTATTTGAGCACGACCTCCAAACTTAGCTGTTAGAATTTCATTTCCCCATTTCTAAGTGTGCTGACAGCAATCAGTGAAGGATTTACCTGCAATAGCTGGGCATCATAAGTTTATGTTATATTTCCATACAATATACTGTAATATACTTCGAGGAATAAATCCTTGATGTTCAAGTCTGAACCACTGTCAACTCTGCTGCTAGAGATATAGCCTGCTCCTAGACATTACTTCATGCTAGTGAGTCTTGTGTTTCTCCTGTCAAAGCTGGGACCATTGCCACACGCTAAATTCCTCGTGGTCCCAGCGACACAGAAGGCAATGCTTTTTTATAAAGATACCAGTAGAAATGTTGTGAGACTCTGCATTGCCACTGTGTTACAGTCTGGAGTTGTTCTGGGTCTCAGGAATGTGAACCTATGTCAGATGAGGGAATCCTTCAGACTGTACTCCAAAACAGTGCCTATAGTTATAAAGTAAAATGCTTTGAACATAAGCAAGGTCTTATTCTTGTGTTCTCTATTAGACAAAAAGTCTCTGTATATTTCAATTGCAAAACTTCCTTTTTGTCACTTAAATGATCCTGTATAATAGCACTGCTGAAAAGATTAAACTAAAATGACTACTGCTCTACCATTCTCAAAACTGGACATATACCACTTTTCATTGCAAGAACATTTGATGCATTTTTCCGTGTTAACACCTTGTGTTACCTGCTGGCCCAAGAAAACTGTTTTCTGATCAGCATTTCTGAAGTCCTGTGAAACTGAAAAAAGACATTTGTATTCAGTCACTCAGTAGTACAAAATCTCTTTCTGAAGCAGAGACGTCTAGACGTCAGTTACCTTCAACAAAATGCATCTATTTTCCTTAGCATATTATTCCTTATTCTGTAATAAAAGCACAAGTTCTTCTACCACACATTTAATTGATCAATATTTTTGGCTTATAAAAAATCTTTGCATGTTCCGTTTGAAGTACCGACTACATAAACCAAATCCATAACTCTCAGCAAGGAAAATTCAATTATTAATTTATACTGCAATATGACTTTTCACTCTGAAATTTATTGGTTTGTTGGTTTTTTTTTTTTACCAACTCTTCAAAATCCTGGAAGAGAGTGTGAGAGAGAAGGTATCAGATTAACAACAGTCATTCCATAATGAAAAATAATTCCTGCTGAAAAGAGTAGCTGGTTTCCTAATCCAAATATATTTGCTAATGTATTTTTAAAATTACCTGGAATCTCAAGATATCTAAACTGTTATCATTTGTTCCAGAAAACATGCTATTCTTTTGAAATACTGTTTTCCAGTTATTGGATTCAAATTACATGAATTACTGATGCCTCCTAGTTTACCTGTTACTTAAGGAAATGTATTCATTGATGAGGGAAAGAGATTTAGAGAAAAGAGACAATTAAAAATTGTTTTTCTCTTTCCATCCTTTGGCACTTCCACCCACCCTGTTTCCAATTCAAAATTAATTATTTTTTTTTTCCAATCTAAAAGAGCATATATTCCTCAAATGTACCTCACTTGCCATTAAACATTAAGCACATTTTCATGTATTAGCAATAGATCCCAGAGAGTATCTCTGAGAGTTAGTACATTTTCGCAACATCATAAGGGTCTTAGTAACTGCAGTTCTGCCTTGACTGAGTCCTGGACTGTCCACACTGTTTTGTGCAGTAATGCACCTTTTAAGGGGAAAACACAAAAAATGGTCTTTAGTAGTGAGTTGAAATTGAAACCTAGGTAGGCAGATCACTGACACCCCTTACACGTGGAAAAGCTAAAATCTCTCCTTGGATGCAAATTCCACTTGTCCACAATAATCTCAAGTGCAGGTTGGAAGTGAGTTGAACTAGAGACAGAATATAAAAATAGGAATGAGTTAGTTCATCCGCTGAACATTATGTTCACTCTTGAGTGATATAACTCAGATGGAAGAATTTGTTTCTTTTTTAATCTCACACATTTAACTATTGACTCCACTGTCCTGTTTGGTTGCATTATGTTCTGTTCAAGGAATGTAAATGTCTTCTTTCTTGAAATGTGGGCTTCACAGGGCTGCCCCATAACAATGATTATCATCTATTTTTTTCAAGTTATTATAGTCTTCGTGCAAACCTTTTACGTTGGTTGTGTTTTGACTACCACAGGTTAAAGTTTAAGTTGTATCCTTGAAATACTTTACCTATTAAAAGCAACATTTTTGGTTAATGTATTTCAAACATTTAAAAAACCTGAGTGACCTATCTTTTCCCTAACACAAATATACAATACACATAACACACTTGATGAAAGAAGCCTTTTTTTACCCAATACTGTAATGCAAATAGTATGCATATTGTGATGATGGACTAGCCCTCATCTCCTCCATGCCTGTACAGACATGTCACTTCTCCAAGGCTCTGTTTTGTTTCCATTGTACAGTGAAAAGCAGGCCTTTTTAGCTGGCATCACCTAAAATTCTGGTAGGATTTCTACTTTCCAAATTGCCGAAATAGTACTCTGGGAGATAAAGACCTTTCAGCTTATTCTGAAGATGAGCAAGGGCTAAACATTCAGTGTTACGGCTGATTGTCTTTCCAGAAGTAGTAGGTTCAAACAGGATTGCAATACAGTTTGCTTAGGAAAGTATGGATTTGTTGAGATCCAAAGACCTCAAGCTCTAGTTTCTTCCCTCAGTGGGCATAAGTACTATATAAATGATTGTAAGTTGAGGTACGTGATTTGTTTTCAAACAGTTTAAGTCAGCTGTGGAACGAGGGGTAAGTATTTGCTGCTGGTTTGCTTTAGTATAATTGAGTGTATATTTACATGCGCAAACCTCAGGAATTGGAGAGAAGCTCTCTCATTAAAACAAGTCCTAATAAATATACATCTCTCTTTAGCCTTTGTTACCTTTCAATGTTCTCAGGAAACAAAAAGTGGACATCCCTGGAGAAGGTAGATGTGGTAATTAGGTCTGGAATAAAAAATACATGGTTTGTGTATTGGTCTAGTGCTTTTATCAACTACACCTCTACGCCCTCCTTCCCTACCCTGAACTCAGGCAAGGTAGTGACATCTACACTTGCTTAATTACAAATCTTCAGTATTTCTTATGCCACAAAGTCTGCTTTTTTTTTTTTTTTAATAAGGACTTGGCATAATATTTTTTTTGTATATGCCAAGAAAAATGCCAATTAGCCTGTGGGTAGTGATGATCAATTGTAGCAGTTAGAAGTCAAGTCTGTTTATGCACCTCCTGCACCTATATTTTGAAGCCTAGAGACCCAGACTGTAATATCATAGAGCTAGATTTACTCTCTTGAGTACAGACTAACATTTTCTGAATGGAAACTTTAAAACACACACCCTTCCATGCAGGACAACCACAAAGCAGTTTATTTCTGCAGCAAGTATTTTTGTAAATAGAGCCCTTCCCTTTCACATTCCTCATCATAATGTTCTTTAAACACCAGTTTGATTGCATATTGGCACTGGTTCCTTCTCTCAATTAAACTTCCATCATTTCTAGACAATGTCCTACTTCTCCCTCACTGTGCACCGCACATTCTTGTATCAGACACTTTTACTTTAACAGTCCGCTTGCTCCAGAATTATCTGGCAGTCCTGCATCAGTCTATTTATTTCATCACACGATTGTTTTAGTGTTGTTTGAGGCACTATTTTGGAGCCAGACATAATCATATTATACAGTTCCTCACCTTATTAACTGACACAGAACTGTTCCCCATTAGACAATTGATCCTGGGCAGATGAAGCCATGAAAAACAGTACTAATTAGCTGAAGAGTGGAGACAGTAATACAGGCTGCATCACTTCCTTTCATGCTTAGGGAAGTTCATGTTCCAGACAAATAATAATTGATATGTAGTCTTCCTTAATTGTGGTTGTTAACAGCCAGCATTATAATGACAGGCTGACAATCTCTGTCTAGCCTATTGTATGTTTATTTCTGAATCCAAGAACCACTGAATAACATTTTTGGTTGAATTTCAACTTCATAGAATATACTTTAAATGTCAATGTAATGAGAGCTGGGCAGCTAACCTTAGCTTATGAGCTATTCCTTACATGTCTCCAGGTGTCAGCTGTTTGTCTTGGAAGACTGGGTGCCTGTAATTACATGGGATTGTGGCATGACACATTAGAATAAAATAAAATGGTTTGAATGGGAATCCAGAAAATACTGCATTAGATCCATAAGCAGGAAAGCTAGGCATCTAAATAAATTTCAGTGAACCAACTGTAGCCTTTAGGGTAAGAAAATCATGCTGTCTTTAAAGAAAAGAATGCTTTGACTTCGTCCTCCAAAATCATGTTCTATTTAAAAAAATCTGCATGCATATATTTGCAGGTACATATGTGTGCATGTGTTTGAATATTCAATGCATGTAAACCCATGTTTGTTGCTGTCCTCTATATTCATTCATTGTTGTCCAAAATATTTGCTTCTGAGCTAAAAATCCCAGCTTCTTGGTGATTTTTTTTCTCTTTCAGATACTCTGACCATATACTCAGTTGTTTTAGAATTCAATAAGCTGGAAAAAAATCACAGTAAAAGCAGAAAACTTAGTTTCATCAAAAATAATTAACATCTGAAACAGTAAGCTTTAAATGCTTTCAGTTGATTTGATAAAGTTTTTTTAAAATATTAAACAAAATAATAGCCATTTTAAAACTGGGTTGAACTTCAAAGTCTTCTTTCTCCTTTTCCCAGTGGTTTCTTTAAAACAAAATGAACAAAAAACCATAAAACCTACTGCAAGGAAATTAAATGCAATAAAATAATGTCTGAGAGAGATTAAAAGACGACAAATTTTGAAAATCTGAATATTGCAGCTCTGACAGTAACTAATTATATTTGGTTTCTGATCATTTCCTTTATTTTCCCTGTACTTACTGCTCTTCTATTATCAAAGCACGCTATGTTGCTGGATATGGGGGAGGAATGTTGTGGTTTTAGAATAGTGTTCTGAGTTAGTCGATTTGGATTATATTGTTCAGTATGAGACCTCGCATAGATCACTGACAACCAAATCCCTCTTGCTTTATTTATTTGGATAGTCAGTCCTATTAAAGCCTGTCAATGACAATCTGGCCATGCTGAAGTCAGTGCAAGACTCCAATTAACTTTAAGGGAATAAGAATTTTCTGTTAAGATTGTAGTCTTTTGTATATACCTCTAAACAAAGAGGTAAGCATAGTTCCATCTTGTTCTTCGACATGATGTTTACCATTCACATTGCCAATATTCAGACACATGGAAAGTGACAGCTTCATCATAGTGTACAGATGTCAAGAAGGAAAAGAGTTTGACCCTTGTTGGCATCTTGGCATGTCCCAGGCTTGTATTCATATGGTCGTGATGGTTCAGGCACCTGTAGGAAGAATGCAAACTTTCTATTATGCAGATATCAACAGATGCCTGTGCTTTTAGTTCTGTAGTAATGTGAGTTTCATACCTCTTTAACTAAGTCAGCACTTTTTTGAGAATCTTAAGACTTTCTCTTTTTTTACCTCTCTATTAATACTTTTTATGCTATTCATAAATGCATCCTTTAATTCAGTGAGTTTTATGTGAGTCAAAAAAGGCCAATCGCGCCCTTTAACTCAACAAAATTGCTATGATTTTGCATCAAGTGTATAAACCCTGTTGAAAGCATGGCTGTGACTTTAACTTCAGTGGATTAGGCTCATATGAATCTAAGATCCTATTGGCAGAAATAACTCAGCAGTGAAAAGGTAGAGAGAATATGTGGGGACAAGAACACTAATTTATGTTACTCTCCTGCAAGCCAAATTGTTATGATTCAGAGCATGGGTCCATCCAGGGCCCTTTTGCCTTTTAATACAGCAGTCATAGATTCATAGAATGCTTTTAGTTGGAAGGGACTTTAAACATCATCAAATTCCAAACCCCTCATAATGGGCAGGGTCACCTCCCAGTAGATCAGGTGTCCCAAGGCCCCATCCAGCCTGGCACTGAACAACTCTAGGGATTGAGCATCCACAAATTCCCTGGGCAACCTGTTCCAGTGCCTCACCATCCTCATCGTGAAGAATTTCTTCCTAATGTCTAATCTAAATCTGCCCCTCTCCAATTTTTAGCCATTCCCCCTCTTCTTGTCACTAAAAGCCTTTGTAAAAAGTCCCTCCCCAGCTTTCTTGTAGACCCCCTTCAAGAACTGGAATGTTGCTATAAGGTGTCCTCGGAGCCTTCTCTTCTCCAGGTTGAGAAGCTCAACTCTCTCAGCCTGTCCTTGTATGGGAGGTGCTCCAGCCCTCTGATCATGCTTGTAGCCCTCCTCTGGATGCGTTCCAACAGTTTCACAGCCTACTTACGCTGAGGATTCCAGAAGTGGATACAATACTCCAGATGGTGTCTCACAAGAGAGAAATAGAGGGGCAGAATCACCTCCTTTGACTTGCTGGCCAGGCTTCTTTTACTGCAGCCCAGGATACAGTTGGCCTTCTGGGCTGTGAAGGCACATTGCTGGCTCATATCGAGCTTCTGATCAACGAGCACCCCCAAGTCCCTCTCCGCAGGTCCACTCTTAATGACATCATTCCCCATCATGTATTGAAACCTCAGATTGCCCCAACTGAGGTTTAGGGCCTTGCACTTGGCCTTATTGAATCTCAAGAGGTTCACACAGGCCCACTTCTCTGACTCTTCAAGGTCCCTCTGGGTGACATCCCATCCTTTCAGTCTGGCAACTGCATCACTCTGCTTGGTGTCATCTGCAAACTTGCTGAGGGTGAACTCAATCTCGCTGTCTGTATCATTGATGAAGATATTAAACAGCACTGGTCCCAAAATGGACCTCTGAGGGACACCATTTGTCAAGGAACTCCTCCTGGACATTGAGCAATTGACCACTACCGTCTGAACGCAACCATTCAATGAATTTCTGAAGATTCCACACATCAAAGCAGTATATGTTCAATTTAGAGAGAATAATGATATGGGGGACTGTGTCAAAGGCTTTACAGAAGTCTAGATAGATCACATCCTTTGGTTTTCCCATGTCCACTGCTGTGGTTACCTCAGCATAGAAAACCACTAGGTTGATCATACAGGACTTACCCTTGGTGAAGCCAACTTACCTGATGTATGTTAAACTTAGGGAATAGTTTTGACTATTGACTAAACAGGAACATGGTGTCGAATACATTATAATAATTCAACTCCCTTATACAACTACTGAGTGAAGCTGTATAAGACATGAAGGTACCTTTTTACAAAAAGGGCTGTAGAATGATGTGAAAGAATGAGATAATTACTGAAGTGCAGGTAGAAAACCAGCATGCCTGCTGTTCTATGCAGTTAAGTGTATTCATGTTTGTTTGTAAGAAGCTGTTCTGTGATGGCCAGATTTAAAAGACCCGCATAGACGTTAATAAAACACAGGAAATTTATTTGACTTTAGTAAGGTTGGTAATACATAAATAGATTTTTATCTATATTTATACATATGTACCTACATATGAGAGCAAAACTAGACATACAATTTACTATGAAATATTATGAAAAACAGCATAAGTAATATCACCTAATAATACAAAGACTTAGTAAGCTTTCTGGATCAGTTACTTTAAGTCATGGCACCATCATCAAGGTCACAGAAACAACACTGGTCTATACCTCTAAAAAGTGGCCTATTGACAGAGCTTGACCATCTGAAGGTACCTTTGCTATGTTTTAATATATATTCATCCCTTATTGGTACACTTTCTCAGATGGAAAAGGTCAGGGCGAAAAGTATACAGAGTACTCTGAGGTTTTACAACTTAAAAAAAATTAGAAAGGATAAGATTCAATGTAACTAGAATGTTTTCCCAATGACAAGGGTCACAAAAACCTCAGAATTCTGTCTGATACATACTCCCACTATGAGAGGAAGTTGTAAGTTTATCTTCTCCTTTGGAGGAAGCTCATTGATTTGACCTTCTCACTAGATATTCTCACCTGTGGTTCTATATTGGTTTTTTCCCCCCTTTTTTTTCAGTCTGAAGCTTTCTATTGTACAATAGCCCTCTTCCTGACCCAGATCAACTGTAATGAATGAAAAAAAGACAATTCTGGAACAAACAAAAGACATTTGTCAAAAAATGTTGTTACTGGATCTAGGTCTTCCACTCTTCCTCTGCTCATAGTGTTGATCGTATTGATGGTGGTTTTGAGCTGTCTGTCAATCTAGTCTATGTCTTCTCACTCTCTGTCCTCTACTATTTTTCCTAGTTGTCATTCAAATTGTTCTAGTAAGAGAACAAATAAATGTATGCCATGAAAACTAGCAAGATGATATAATGAATGAGTTACAATAAATGCCCCCAGCATTAAACAATTATGTACCTGCTATTGTCAAAAACATTCAACATTCCCTTTGTTGAAAAGGAAACAGCTATAAATTATTCACTGGGGCACTGAAATGCTTTTCTTTTTTTTTTTTGGTTGCCTCCAATTAATTCTTCCCTGAATATCCCTAGGTATTTAGCTGAGGGTACAAATTTACATGCAGAGAATTTTAGTTGTTTCTTGGGACTGAGTGACCAAATTATTATTATTATTGCTGTTAATAATAATAAAAGTTACCGTATTTTCCTGTATATAATCAGAGTTCAGTTATAAAAATGTCGTACAGGATCAGTAAAGGTTATATGTGTGCAATGGTAAATAGAAGTAGTCTTTTAACTCACAGTATCTCTCATTTCCATGAACTCCTCACCCTCCACTGCCCTCAAGCCTCATTCTCATTTCAGAATTCTCTTCCTGAAGTTCATACCCCAGCCCCACACTATGCTTATTTTCTTAATGACATTTCTTGTGGTTTTTCAAAGGGTATAGATTTCCTGAGGAATTTCAAGAAACAGTGCTTTTTAAGAGGCTTACTGAAGGTCCAGATTGTACAGTTGTGAAAACAAAAGAGGGGGTGTTACACGTTACACACACACACACGCACACACACACACGCACATTATCTCAAGAAAGAAGCTTCCTGCCAAACCGTCTTCATAAACGTCCCAAAGTGATGTCAAAGTACAAAGCTGGTGTTCTGTCCTCACTCAAGAAGCTCTGGGATGAGGTCCAAATGGTGACTTCATTCCTTTTTATTTTCAAAAGTATAGAACACCTCAGCAGCGTATCTGGAATAATTAAAAAAATAAATTGTAAGCATCTTATTTTGTTCAAGAAGAAAAGTGTGTTTCTTTTATTGGCCTAATCCCTCTGCTTTGTGCTTGTACTTAGAGAATAACTTGTATAAGCAGAAACAGCAACACCCAGCTGAACTTGTAGATCTGTGGCTTTCTGAGTGTTACTTGTATTTAAGGTGAGCCACACAAGCTGGCACAAAGGTTGTGGGTCCCCTGGTTACCTCTTCAAGGCAGAAGACAATGTTTGTTTGCCATGTCTGGTGTATGGTTGCAACAATGGATTTTACAGTCCAGCTGTAATTTTTAGACTGGACTGTCTGTGGTAACCTCAGGCTTAAATGAACGAAGGCCTAGGTTAAATACATCTGGAGTGCACGAACCACACTATTAAGCTATAAGCCCTGTAGCGGCAGTGAAAAGCTGAATTATCTCCCAGTACAGTCCATTCTGTTCAAAGTCATATTCTCGTGGTTCACAAGCAGCATCAGAAGAAGAGGTGAAAGACGCTGCTCAAGGAAGAGAAAAACCAAATGTGTTGATTCAGTATGAAAGACCCTTCAGTCATCATGAGGCAATAGCCTAAAATCTCAAGAAAGGGAAGCAGAGAAGATGTTTTGTTTTCCTTTGATTTTATGAGAAATACACATTTCTATTTAACGAAAAATATGTATTGTTTATTTGTTATATGCTGTTCAAATACGTGCTGGTTTGTGGGGAGTCATTGTCACTAATGGTTCACTAAAAGGAAATCCTATCCTTTAAACTCCCCAAACCCATCAGAAATTATTCAGAGATATATGATATAAGCCTGGCTCAACAGATACTTCTGTGCTAAGTCCTTTTGTAATACAGTGCTATTATGTGTGAAACAGATAGAAGTGGGAAGAGTACAATCAGTTTATGAAGGATATTCTATGAGGAGTTTTCTTGTAATGCCAGGAGACTAACTCAAAGTCCCAGAAGGTCCCTCCTGGTTTTGAGTCCCTATAATTAAAGCAGCTCTAAGAGCAATGAAATTTAGGAAGATTAGTACAGCTGCAGTACTTCGTTAGGTATTGCTTACTGTCTGCATCAGAACTGTCCTTCACCAGTACAGTCAGAACCACTGTTTGGAGCCAAATTTTACCAAAGATTCTGGATTACAAGTAAGTAGCTTCTATATCAATATCCCCATCTGATCCATGAGGACCTCAGTCATAAAAGTAAATGGTATCAAGTTAACAAAGAACAGAGAAGGCTGTTATGTCAGTTTAGTCGATGTTTACGTAAAGATATGAAAAAAAGGAAGAAGTACTGATTACATATATTGTGGGTTGTTATTTTTTCTTTTTTTTTCCCAAAGGAATAATCCTAAATATTTTGAGGATTATTTTTTATCTGTGAAAAGTGTGCAGCTCAACAAGGTGTATTTTCATGAGATTTGCAACCAAAGCAAAAGAAACTAGAAGTTACATGGACAAGCAACCTCCTCCTCCAGCTGAAAATGCCTATGTCCCTTTGTGAATCCATCCCCAAAAAAGAAAATTTTTGGAAATAGAAAAAGAAATCATTGATTTTTACACTTTTCCCCATCTTTGAGCGTGTTTGACTTCTCAGATAGTGTTGGAGAGCCTGACCTCACATCTTTCTGCAAATAAATTACTAAAAAATTATTGGTTTAGTCCTACTCATAGATACAGCTAAGTAACACTATACAGAGTAGGAATTAAAATCACTAAAAATTTTGTATAAATAATTTGAATGTGTTTATATGAATGCATGTTTTCCCATGAATATTAAAGTAAATGGCTTTCAGGAGGATGGTATGTATTTGGAACCTCAAATGAGTGAATGACTTTTACTAAAAAGAAAGATATCTTAGGACTTCAGATTCTAAACACTTACATATGAATTTATCTGAGAATAAACTTGAAACAAGCAAATAGATGTGCTACTTATTAACCTAGACAAAAATGTGGCATAAAGCCCTGATATTTCCAGGAATTAAATAGTGTTAAACTTTCACTTGCTTGAGATAATATTGAGTGTTTTAAACAGTATATACTGTAAGTGGTAAGTGTATTAGTCAAATGTATTTTTAAAGGCTCTCAGATTACTCACTAGTTGTGCACATCCTCAATAAGAAAAGGAAAATCAGAAAAAGAGAAGTTTTCCTCAACTTTTGGGTGTGGTTGAACTGAACTTTTTTTGTATTCAAGACAGCTCTGGCAACTTTGCACATATTAATTCAAAAGCTGGTGCCCAGTTTAGTCATACGTTGGCTCCTTGGCTGTTTGCTTCTTTATTTCTTCATAAAGGTGTCTACATGTAGGTTTTGTAACTGTTAAATGTAATTAATAGCAGAACATTGCTGGAAAGTCAGACATAATTGATTTCTTATTTTTTCTGTGCTAAAGATCAAGGGGCTATATCCTTCTTCCGCTATTATGCATGCAGAGCATAGGAGAATGGACCCTCTGGGACAAGTCTAATATCCGGTATACTGCTTTCTACCAGATCCTTATTATAAAAAGCTTTCTACTTGAGCCAAGCTGTGAAAAAGCTCATGCTGTAGTGTCTGCAAAATGAGCAACTTTGATTACGTAGTCTCCATCAAGAGTAAGGTTATAAGTTAGCAAATTGAATTCCTGAACAAGACCTATTCATCAAATAAATCTGAATAGCAAGTGTTTTAAAGGAGATTACAACTCGTTTTGAGGCAGTAAGAAAAAATGATATGTCTGATGGAGAGTTTGCTCTTGACTGTACCTGTTGTAAAAATTAGAGCTAAGTGAATTTTTCCATGAATATTAAATCAAATGAATTTCAGAAGCCTCACAAGTATTTAGGAGCTCAAATGTCTGAAAAGTTTGTGCCAGAAACAGATGATGTTTTATTTTAATGCTTTCAAACAGGTAAAGATGAAATTATTTGTTTTGAAAAAAAAATCAGAGCAAAACCTATTTGGTTTCTCTATCAAAATGAACCTTTTAAAACTAAAAATAAAAAGTCATGTGCCTCATTTTAGGGGACTCCAAGGTGCATAAAAATCCTGCTGCAGTCAATACTATTATTAGATCCTTTTTCAAAACACTGATTAAGAAAAAGCTAGAACATTTTAAACTGTGTTTTAAAGAACACATTATTATGATATTGGTACCCCTTGAAAATGACCAATATAGTATTTTAATCATCCTGTATTTAAGAAGCTACTCTTCCTTCTTTACCAACCCACTGGAAAGAACATATTACTCCATAATTTTCTTCTGTGCCCAAAGCTACAAGTTTTGCATTTTCTGATAGCAAAGCAAAAACTATTATTATGGTCAGTGTAAGGATGAAAATACAGGGATAGCAGAAGCCTTCCTTTCCCGTTCTGTGCACATCATTAGCAAGAACAGAATGGTATTCCCTACCACAAAAGAATTGTATAAAACAGCTATATCCCAGACCAAATCTGTGATCTATGGTGGAAAGAAGTTGACAGTATTTTCACATTCTCACTACACTGTTGTGGAGAACAGATATTATGTTAGTGAACTTTCTCCTCAGCAACAGGTTCCAGACAGGAAGAAGAATTCAGGTATATGAATGATGACAATTTAGAAGACACCTGGAATGCAATAAAAGATCAATGAAAAGTTGAATATACTAAATAGTTTTTGCAAATGGTGGAAGAGGTGAAACCCTTTCTTTCTCAGGAGAGCAGTTTTATGTAAGTTGATATAAACATTCTATTTTCAGGAATTTTATTTTATAAAAATAAATGTGAAATCCTGTCTGTGTTAAAACACATGTGACTTTTCCATTGTCTGAAACAAGTGCAACATTACCTTATTGTGAAGATCGTATGCTATAAGAAGAATTGACTGGTAGGACTTGAATTGCAAAACTAATGGTTAGATTCCAAAAGGATGCTTACAACACATCTGCGTTGGCCTTACTCTGTTAAACATCACTCTTTACAAAGTGTGCAGAAGATGAAGTGATGTAGCAGGCAATGTGTATGAAAAAAACACCAAAATGAATGGAGACCTGATGAGGAGCCACCTAAGTTCACAAGAAAATGCTGAAGACTGTTTTCTGTATATCTATCCTTTACTCCTGAGCTCTGGCTTCTAGCATGTCCTTGGAGAGGCGACTGTCATTCCTCAGCATTTCCTAAAAACTAGACTATGCCTATCTCTATTTGGTGCTTATGTTTCTCAAATTCCATTCCAAGCAAAAAAAGACCAACAAAAACCTCTTCAGTGTTGTCATCTGCTATTACAAAGAGTAGGCTTTATCATTGCTCAAAAACTTGCAAAATTCTGTTTTCAAAGATATGTATTATACTGATCTTCCAATGAGAAGTCTGATTGCCCTAGAGTTTTGGAAATTTCTCCTTTTTAACCTAAATTTACTCATGGTCAGTTTGTATTAATTTCTTTTCTTAAGAACAAGAGTCTTTAGCTTAAAAAGTAATTTCTTTTATTTGATTTTTACTGCCATTGCGTATTCATAGACAGGCATCACATTGCCCTGCGCTCTGAATTCTGGTGGGTTTAACAAGTCAAGTTTGTTTGTTTTTTTCCATACAAGATAGAGTTATACTGGCAATTGTATTGCATTTTCTTTTTTAGTTGTAATTAATTCTTTTAGACATGAGTGTCCCAAATGGAAATCAGGTTACTGGATGGAACGATTCTGACAGAAGATGCTATACAGTGAGAATTACAAATCTTAAGATAGGGGTGGGGTGTCAGTAACTAAAATGGCTTACACTTACATAGCTTTACTACAATATTATGATTATCTTCTCTGGACAGAGCTTTAATCTTACATCTCCCTGAGACAGATCTCCTGTCTGACACTGAGGAAAGCTTTTTGCATCCACTTTAGTCACTCCCTACAAGCTCTCTGAACTGTTAACTGAATGAAATTCGTAATATAAAATTCCTCTGTTTTCAGTTCTGTTTGAGTTAAATGGGACTTTAGCTTTTCTTCACTTTAGATTTAAAATTGTCTAGTCACTGAAACATCAGAGAGGGAACAAGAGGGTACCGTTTTTCATTTCATCCCATGGACTATGCTGGAAGGAACAATATCTTCAGATCCCAGAATCTTTTGACTACCCATGAGAGAGGTAGGTGCAAAAAGGACATCTTGTCAAGCTGTTTGTTGAAAGTTTGAAATAATTCAATACAGTACGTGATGCAGAAGGGTCTTAATTGATATAAAGAAGCAACATTTCTCAGTGCCACAATTCAGTCTCATCCTATAAAACAAGCTGACGTAGTTTATTTTTGTGTTATTTATGTAGTCAGCTATCTGCCTTATCAGCTGGAGAGCATGCTATTGAAGAACAACTTTGAGAACAAAAAAATTGAGATTACCTTTGGAAGTGAATTAAAGGGGACAAATCAAAATCTCTTGAAGTTTTATTCAGCACTGAATTGCTCATTAAGAATTTTAATGGTCCTGTCTGGCATTTCTTCGTATTCTATAATAAACATCTGTACCTTATTTATGGAACAGCTTCCTAATATTTTAATAGTTAGTGAATTATTCTTTCATTATTCACCTGAACAGAAGAAATCTCTTTGCATGGACAATTTTGTTGTCTGATTTGGGAAGACAGCACATGATTCCAGGATAATTAATATTTTAATTTTTTTACCCCATGCTTCTATAACAGAAAAGGAAAAAATACTATCTTACTGTCTCTTGGACGACCTTTCTTCATGTATTACGTGTAAGGATTATTTTGCCTTTATCTGCAGTGTCTATGTCTGTTTACTCAGCAAAGGTTATTCAAAATTATATAAAAAATGAATAGTTAGATATTAGTATTGCATTATTCATTACTCAAGTAGTTTACTGGGATAATGAATGCTGATCATAACAAAATATTTTTCCTTTGCTTTGAAAGCAATTCCTTGCTTCAGTTTCAACAGAAGCAGGCATGGCAGAGAAAAGTTTACATGCATGAGAAATAAATATTTATAGATTTAGTGCCCTTTCAGTACTACTTTCCTACTTACATTGTGTATCTCCTCTAATTTTCAGAATTACAGTGCCACATCAGGAGATGTTGCAAACTAAAATCACCCTATAATGGTAATTTTTTTCAAAACAAATACATCTGTTCAGGGAAAACAATGATAGCAGGGCCAAAACAATATGTATGGTTTCCGATTTTGATACATTTCATAAGAAAAGAGAAAGCAAATGCAGAAAAATTGCATATTTCAACAGATACGATGTGACAATTGATGAATCTTAGCCATCAGAGATGATTTGGTAGAAATGATCCAGCTGGAAATGCTGATGTCAAGAAGCTGAGAAAATAAGTTCTAACTTGTAGTCTCTTTCCCTTGTATGACTGCAGAAGTATGTATGGAGTAACAGTTTTATTGGACTGAGATACATCTAGATTGCAAATATTTTGATTGAGACAGATCTCAAATGTCTCAAAATCTTCCTAGATGTCATTTCAGGATGAGACTAATAAACAATATGTGTATTGGCTAATGACATCTACTGGTAGGGATAGAGTACATTTACTGGGAGAGTGAAAAACATGCCTTCCAGATTTTCACTGTATAATCTGCAAGTATACTGGTGGATGAGAAACATTAACACCCCAAAATTTAGTGATTTTCATTTTACTTCCTCAGATATTTCTTCACTAAAATTATCTGCACATTGAAAATATACACCACTGATTGAACCTCTGATTTACACCCAAGTAGTTCTGCTAATGCTGAAAATAGTTTCCTGTTCTTACCAGAGAAAAAATTTCTATACTAAAGCAAATATGTTTGCATTAGAGAAAATAAAAGACATTGTATTCCATTATGGGTAATTATCAAATATTTATTTTTTAAAATTGACAATAATCTCCAGGTCTACTCACATTTTAAGCTACTGTGATCTGAATTTATCCTTCCGCAGTTTGCTGGGCTGTTAATGAACTTAATAGAGCTAGACCAAAATAAAGACTGCAACTGAAACAAAGAAAAATAATTGTAGGAAATAATAATGTTATAGCATTGCAATAACAGTGCGGGAAATCTCAATAAGAAACCTTACAGAACCATTAGATGGCTTTATTTTCATATGAAATGGATATAAAAATGTTTGTGCTAACAATCTTATACTCACGTGTTTACAAACACCAAGATGTTAGTATCCAGATCATCTGTCTAGAGGAACATGGGAGACGAGAGGCACCAGTTTTTTGGATTCTCCTCTTGATGTACTTGGATTCTCCTTAGTTTGATAACCATATAGTTTCTTTGAATAGGGCTTTTGTGATGGGTAGTAGCATTCTATGAGCAACACAAGCCTTAGCTACGGTGCTTGAGTTTATAAAAGATTGTAACGACTCTGTTGTGTTATGCTAATGAGGTAGCTGGCTGTCGGAGGCAGGAAATGCATCCTGGCAACATGGTTATGTGGTTGGGCTGTGACCAATGAATACTTGTTACTAGGGCAGAATCGACCAATCAATGTTTGGCGAGCTTGTGGTATAAAGGGCCAGTTCAACTGGAATAAAGCGGCTTCATCTCAGATCATATTGATTGTTGAGTGTAGTCCAATTTCCTCTATTGCTACACTTTTGCCCCTTTATGGATTGAACAAGGTAACTGTCTCTTCCCTGCCTTAAGTCTGTGAGAATTAGGGTGTACTCACTGTCCTTATTGTCCCTGCCAGTAGGCTCTGTGGAGCCCAGCCTAAAAGTGTGCTAGGTTCTTGATGAACCACTAATGCTAATGCATCTGTGCATACCCTTTTCTTATCTTTATCTATCTTTATCTTTATCTTTATGGTGTTTCCAAAGCTGTATATTCTCAGTCATTGTCCATTCATACTAATTTTAGCATTTCTACTATAATTCTCTCCGTAATTAAAGTGTAACTCAGCCACAGTAACTGTCTTTCCTCTCTGGTGTCTGAGCTGCATAAATTCAATTTTATATAATCTTAATGCTAATTTAAATACTTTTAGGTTTTTTGTGATTCTTACTGCATCAATATTTAGAATCTAGATATAATAAATTACAGTGAACTTACCTTGCTTACAGACTAACATTCAGGCTGCACGAATAACAAGATGCATGAGCACAGTCAAACTGTGGTGAAATTGTCCTAGAAAGTGTAACAGTAGCCAGGGAAATAAGGTTAGTTTAATACAAGCAAACAACAGAAGAAACTGGACATTTTATCAGGAGCTTTTTTAATATGTATACTCCAGAGCCAAGGTGGGTTTTTTTGGGTGTTATGTTGATTTGGAGCTCGGGTAAGTACTAACAGGATAGCCATTGTTTAGCAGCTTGAGATAAGCACTAGCACTTAAGGGTAAACAGAATAGTTAATAATTTAACCGAAGCAATCGACACTTGAAGGATACCGGAATAGAAGCTGCTCACAATTATTTAGCTAAAACAACATATTCCTATAAGATTTATGTAGGAAGGGGGCCTGTTGTTAAAAGATTTCTGATAAGCAGGACAAATCATCTGGACCTGTAATAAGAGTGGAAACACCATTGATAAGGACAACTGTATTCCTGAGAGCATGGATGCAGAAGGAAGTTAAGACCACTGTCCCCATACCTGGGAAAATCTTTCACAGGCAGAAAACAGGAAGAGGTCTCTTCTCAAACTCATTATAATAAGAAACGAGCAAAGTTTATGCATATGTATGGGGGTTTTTAGAATATGTATCAGTTCACTGTATAAAGCCAAGATGATTTGCCATGATGGGCACACACGTTGTTTTTGGAGAAATGATTCTCCCGTGCATCTCAGCGCTGAATAAACATACTTACTTTATAACTTTATAAGTTATGGAGTCTTGATTCCACATGTCACTGTGCTGTTTCTGCAAACTGGACTTTAATTTATAGCGTTACCAGTGTGCAATAAATGAACGTTATTGTAAATGAGAAATGGAACTCTATTTCTATTAGTAGAATCATAGAATACTTTAAGTTGGAAAAGACCCTCAAAGGTCCAACCAGTCTCCAATAAGCAGGAATATCTTCATCTAAATCAGGGTGCTCAGAGCCCCGTCAGACTTGGTCTTGATTTTTCCCAGGGGTGGGACATCTACTACTACTGCGTAAGCTGTTCCAGTGGTTCACCACCCTCATTGTAAAAAATGTCTTCCTTTTATCTACTCTAAATCCATCCTCTTTTAGTTTAAAACCTTTACACCTTGTCCTATTGCAACAGGCCATGCTAAAAGGTTTGTCCCCATCTTTCTTTTAAGTCACCTTTAAGTGTTAAAAGGCTGTAATAATGTCACCCCAGAGCCTTCTCTTCTTCAGACTGAATAAGCCAAATTTTCTTGGCCTTTCTTCATAGGATAGGTATTCCATCCCTGTGTTTATTTTTGTGGGCCTCCTCTAGACGCGCCTCAGTGGATCTGTCTTTCTTGTGCTGAAGGCTCCAAAGCTGGACACAGAACTCTGGGTGGTGTTCTCCCCAGAGTGGATTAGCCAGGTGGAATCACATCCCTCAGGCTGCTGGCCATATTTCTTTTGATGCAGCCCAGGATGTGGTTGGTCTCCTGGGCTGTAACTGCACATTGCCAACTTACCTCCAGCTTTTCATCCACCACTACCCCCAAGTACATCTCAGCAGAGCTGCTTTCAATCCCTTTATGGCCCAGTCTGCAGTGCTATTGGAGGTTTCCCCAGCCAAGGTGTAGGACCTTGCACCTGGCCTTGTTGAAACTCCTGAGGTTCTCAACCTTGTTCAGGTCCCTCTGGATGGCACCTTGTATCTCAAGCATGTCATCTACACCACTCGTCTTGGTGTCATTTGTGTCAGCTTGCTGTGAATGCACTCAATCCCACTGTCTATATCATTGATGAAGATGTTAAACAGTATTGGTCCCAGTACAATCCCATGAGGGACACTTCTTGTCACTGATCTCCATCAGGACATCAAACCACTGAGAACTGCTTTCTGGATGTGACCATCCAACCAATTCCTTATCCACTGAGCAGTTCACCCATTAAATACATATCTCTCAGTTTAGAGAGAAGAATGTTGTGGGGAACTATGTCAAAGGCCTTACAGAAGTCTGGATAGGTGACATCCATAGTTCTTCCCTGGTTCATGGATGTAGTCACTCCATCATAGAAGGTGACTGGTTTGGTCAGGCAGGACTTGCCCTTGGTGAAGCCATGCTGGCTGGCTTGAATCACCTCCCTGTCCTCCTTGTACTTCAGCATAGCTTCTAGGAGGATTTGTTCTGTGACTTTCCCTGGCACAGATGTGAGTCTGTCAGTAGTTCCCAGTATTTATCTTTCTACTCTTTTAAAAATGTGTGCAATGTTTCTCTTTCTTCCAGCCACCAGGGACTTCACCTGACTGCCACAACTTCAAATATCATGTAGAGTGGCTTAATAACATCAGCCACTTCCATCAGCAACTCTGGGATGGATCTTGTCAGGTCCCATAGACTTCTGTATATTCAGTTTCCTCAGGTGCTCATGAATCTGTTCTTCTCTTATAGTGGGAAGGACTTTACTCCCCCAGTCCGTATCATGTGGTCCATCCACTTGAGAGGTACAGGAAGAGAGGTTGCCAGTGAAGACTGTGCCTGTGTAGTGTATATGCATGCACACATGTAATCTGTATATATTCACATTCATAGTAATCAGTACCACTCTAAGCTGTGAATTACAGATTTAAATAAATAATTATGAAATTGGAAGCTAATTAGTATTTGAAAAGAGGTAAACAGATTTGATAGTTTTATGTTATTATCTGATTAAGGTGGCTCTGTATGTTAATTGAATACCAGAATTTTTTATTTATTGCTAAATTGATTGCTGTTACTTTATAGCTTGTCATGTAACATCTCTTGGAGTTGTTCGAAAAACAGTCAAGGGTAATTTGAAATCATTAACTGAATAGGGAATAATTATCCTTTTTGCTGTCTAGAAAATAAAGTTCTGGAACCACAGAAATGATCATGTTTTGGAACAAAAATCTATTGTGAGAAAGGTGATGTTAGTCACAGAGGCAGAGAAAAAATCTCTGATCAAGTATAATATTATAGTATTAAATATTGGATATCTTCTCTTAGATCTGTCATGAAATGTTAGATGACAAACCATGAACATTGTCCAATCTGATGCTTGGCATCTATTCTGTTCAGATGTGTGCTGCTTTAGGAGAGCACTCTTCTTTTACTATGCTTTCAATAGTTGGTGTTCTTTCCACATGTGTTGCAACCTAAAACAATCAGCTGATCATAAACAATAACTGGATTTTTTTTTTCATGTCACCTGCCCAATAAAGCAGAAATGTCTGAAAGTCTGCATTTTGGAAGGGCAGGTATCTATGAGAAAAAAACCCCTGATTTTTGTTTAAAAATGTCTTCATGTAGTTTAGTATTACAAATGTTTCCAAGTAATGTACTTTCTGTAAAAATTGTCCAGAATAAGCTAAGCAATACATATGTAATACAAAGGGTAGAAATAAAGCCAGATTTAGACATGCAGTGGGAATTCCCTTCTACCTCCTGCTTCCAAAAATAAAATAAAATAAAATAAAACTAAAGATAGTAAGCAAAAACACAGAGGTAATCTAAAATACACTATCTGAGCCATAATCTGATTTTACTTAAAGCAAGAAACCTTGATGAAACATTAATCCAGATTTCCAGGATTTTACATGAGATACAGCTCTAGACTCAAGGTTCAGACTCTTAAAAAGTTGTTAAGGTATCTCTGCACTGCAAAAACACAGTTTTATTCATCCATTGATCCGCTGCAAGATGTGTGTGAAAAACAGAATGTGTAGAATGTGTTTAATGGAATCTGCATGTATGGATCTTTCAAATATAAGTAGAACCCCCCCCCACCACCTTGTTTATATTCTTAGATTAAATCTACATTAAAATAGAATCAGAGTCAAGAGGATGTATTAGTAAGCTACAGTGAAGTGCATTACAGGAATGCTACAATTTCTCTAGAAAGAGAATGCATAAATTCTGGAAATTTAGATTCAAGGCAAATCTTAATAGAAATCTAAGCCTCAAAAGGACACAGCTAATGCACTTGGATAACCTTAACTCTGCCCATTAGCAATCCTTTTAAACAATCAGGCAATTATTTTCCTGTAATTGTTTTTGCACAGTCCAATTAGATGAAACCATTCCTGTTAGATTGTTTCCATTTTTGTTTTCTCTTACTGTGTCACTGCAGTGTGAAATTAATGTTCTCTGGATCTCTCTGCATCTTAAGTCTTGTTTACACATGGGAAAGTTTTGAAAAAAAAAAAGTCTCTGTATTGATGACACCAATTCAACTGAACAACTGCTGGCAGTGCTGACAAAAGTCTCAGACAGTGTGCTGACTGCCAACATTATTTCAGTACTGCCTTATTTAGGTTTGTTCCCAGCTGAGAAAGCTGGCATGGTGTTGAAAAATGTGTTTATTGTCTAGATCAGAGCTCACTACTCTGCTACATTTAATTGCTGCAAGATGTCCTTTATAGATAAGTATCTTCAAAGTTGTCAGACTAGTGATAGACAGTGATGGGTCTGAGACAATTTGAATAGTTTGGGCAATGTAAGAAAGAAAAACCTTAGTGTGTCTGAGTCTTTGGAGGTCTGGAGGTTAGGCATACACTCTGAAAATAAATATGATCATTTTATGGTCTTTTATGCGCTTTTTTCCTGATATTACACTAAACTTTTAAGGAGGCCATTAAAAATTCACGTTAAAGGTGATGGCATGTTTCCCACTTAGACTGTTATTTACACTGATAATGCAAGATATCAGGTTTATACTTAGGCAGGATGCAAATTCATTTTGATAATAAGTAGTAACTACTTTAAAAATAACTATGCTATCTCCTGGAAGCTGTTTGGCTAAACTCTTCCCTGAACTTGTTATAACCTGTTTCCTACCACATCGCTTTCCCTTAGCTGATCACCCAGGAGTGGAGCCTCCTAAACTTGGTTTGGCAGTGGGCAGCTTTCTCCTTATTTTTAATTCCTCCGTCCACTTAAGTTTGTGCCAGAAGTTCCTCTCTCTCAGCATGAAAAAACAGTCTGTACTAGCTACTCATCCTTCATTTTGCCTTAAAAAGATGACACAGAAAGGACAGAATACTTTTAGGTAGACATCTGCATAGTATGAACTGTGACTGACTCTGTAAATAAAGGAAAATAGATGATTTGAAGCTTTATGGACTTCTTTGGAATACGATGAAAAATACAATTGTAACTTTTTGTTATCTGTATTTGCATGTGTGTATCTTTGCTACCTGGGTCGACACGATATGGGAACACCTGCTTCATAGCTGTAAGATGAATGGCAGAACTGGAAGCGCACACAGGAAAATCTTCATTCTGATATTTCCAGTGCTTATCCAAGCTTTCTAGTTGGCAGAGGTTTCATAATTACTGTCCTTTTTCATGGTGGATCAGGTTTTGACAATGTTAACTATGCCAGGTAACCTGTAGTTCCACTATTTCTCCTATAGACTTTAATTTGGCTGTTCGTGTGATGACATAAGTAGGTATGTCAGTAATAAAACTGTTAACGTTCTTCAAACTGTTTTAAAATTCACTTTCCTAAACAAATGTAAAAGACTGAATACATATATTTCCAACGCCTAGAATTAATGAGTATAATTTAGCATTTTTTCCATGAATAATAGAGGTAATTAAGTGGATTTGTGTTCTTTGTACACATAGTTTTACCATAATCATCTCAGTCTTTCTTAGTTTCTTCATGTCCTGTATAACCTCAGTTCTCTTTCCCAAAGAGAATCTCCATTTTTCCCGTGTCTGCAATACTCCATCACAACATCCTCACCTGCCTTTCATGTTGGTGACTATACAAGGAGAACAATGCCAATCTGATCTCGAATACTATTATGTTCATCATCACGTTGAGCTCTTTGAGTCTTCACTCAACACAGACACTGTGTTTCACAAATCTTGTATAAGTTTTACAACTTGGAAAATTCTAATCCCTTGTTAAAACTAGCTAGTTGAAATCAGCTAATGGTTTAATAAAATAGTGAGGGAATTGACACAAGGGCAGACAGCTAAACATCCAGAGTGTAATAGAATCATAGAATAACGAGGTTCTCATTACCTATCTATGAGCACCTATAGTGTGTAAGATAGGGGGCATGCAGGTTATGTTTCTACCGCAGCAAATAAGCCCAAGATGACACAGACCAGAGTGATGCTGTTGCTAATCATTTGTTCTTGCTATGACCTTGTGCCAGAACTGGTGGTCATGTGGCAGAAAAGAGCTGATTGTTTGGAATGGAATTTTCTGTACCTATGATCTGCTAATTTCTGTACCTATGACTCATATGTTAAATCACACCTTCATGTACCTCTAAAAGTCAGGTTGGGACAACTGGATGCTAAGCAGAGAGGCATCAAGAGCTTTCCTTACTGTTATGAGGGCTGCACCTCCACTCCCAGATCTCTCTGGAGCTCCCACAGGAAAGTCAGATGTCACCAAGCATAAGGAGATATATCTATTCTATTCTATTTTTTATATATATATGTATACATACATGTACAGATATACACATATGAATCCTATGAGTAGGAATTACTATCCAGACTTGAAAAAGATGAGACCTTTCTTATTAGGGTGCAAAATAGACCAAACCCTAGTCTCTTCAGAATGAACTCATTTTCACAATCTGTGGAAAGAAAACTGAAGCTCCTGGTTAGGAGGATCTTCAGAAGCCTACTTAGCAGGGCTGTTTCAAAGCACGCTTGACCCTTCAGAAAAGAAAGAGAAATTTAGGCAGAAATGAAGAATGGAAGTGGTGGAGGGGCAGAGGAAGGGGGAGAATGAAGGAAGGGATTCACATTAAGAGACTTATCTTGATTGAGGCTCTGGAGCAAGTCCAGAGAAGAGCAACAAAGCTGGTGAAGGGGCTGGAGAACAAGTTTTAAAAGGAGCTGCTGAGGAACTGGGGCTGTTTAGCCTTGTGACTAGGCTGAGAGGGGACCTTATTGCTCTCTACAACTACCTGAAAGGAGGTTGTAGAGGGGAGGGTGATGGCCTCTTCTCCCAAGTGACAGGGGACAGGACAAGAGGTAATGGCCTCAAACTCTGCCAGGGAAGGTTCAGGCTCGGCATAAGTTAAAAATTCTTCACAGAAAGTGTCATTAGGCACTGCCCAGGGAGGTGGTTGGCTTGCCTTCCTTGGAGATGTTTAAGGCATGTGTGGATGAGGTACTGAGCGGCATGGTTTAGAGATTGGTGGGAATGGTTGGACTAGATGATCTGTTGGGTCTCTTCCAACCTGGTGATTCTATGATTCTATGATTTTCTATGATTCTATGATTCTATGAAAGGAGCCCTGAGTTTTATCCCTTCTACCACAAGTGTTTTACATGTAGTAGACAAACGTACAACAAATGCCTCTTAAGTGATGCTTGAATTGCTATAACTTCTTCTTTAATCTTTATATATATTTATATATTTGACAAAATAAACATTACTTTGAATTTTTTTGGTTTTTTACTATTACTCAGGTGAACTGATAAAAATAATAAAAAATATAAAAATAAAATGTATATAAAAATAGATATCCACAAATAAATTCTTGTCTTTTGGTTTGATACATTTCTCATGATAAGTTACAATGAGAAAGTGACTGTATGTTCTTCAATAAAAATTAGTGCTTGTTTTCAATATTTGGGATAAAATATGTGAAAGAAAAATACTTATCTGCTTGGCTATTTTAAAGCTCCTTTTTATGCAGGCCAATGATAGTGTGTGTGTGATGCTTTAGCTATGTCCTTCCACAGTGTGTTGACTGCTCCGACATGATATACACTGCATCTCATATTGGGTAGGGGTTACTCTGCATTGAACTTATTCTGAAATCTGACTGTAAACACAACTTGGTTTTTAAAGGACTTTGATATCTGTCTCTTTTTCTTTCTTTTTTAAAAATATTGTTTTTTTTAAAGACTTCAAACCTCCTCTTCGCTATGGAAAGATTTCTGTTGTTTTGTTTAATGACTCAGGTTTTGTTTAGCAGTGGCAATCAAAAGGAAAAAAGAAAGATAAAGGCAATAATGATCTCCCCTTAGCAGTCCCTGTTTCATATTTTAATGCATTAAGAAACATATAAAGTTATTCTTATAGTTTTAGAAACTGGATATAAAGTTTCCTTGTACAAAGAGAACAAGCATTAATTGATTGTATCATAAATTAGTAGATTATCTCCATATTCTTGTTTTTAAACTCCCTTCCAGCACCTTCTTTCCCTTCAAATGAAACAAGCTGTGTAAAGTTTCTGTGGAATTTAATCGATTTTTTGAGGAATTTCTACATAATTTCAAAACACTTGCATCTTAAAAAGGTGTTCAGAAGTTCCTGAAAGCATTTGGAATAATGTTTAAAGAATGCACACTGCTTAGGAGGTGCCAGCTGAGGCAAGTTCTACAAGCATTAGGCTGAACAGTGTTCACCTTGTTTGTGCATTACAGGAACTCATTATGAGCCAAGGTACACGGACTGCATTCTGCTTAAACTGGAATTAAGGCCTAATGAATTGTACATATGCACAATATCCTAGAACTTTTTCCTTCTAATCTGTGCTCCAACAAATGACTTGCAGATGTTTTATAAGATCCTATCATATTTGGAAGCCAGAAGTAAATGCCTTGTGTCGATACAATTCTAAAGTCATATAATTGCCTTGTTTGCAGTATTATTAAATCTAGAAAGGGAGAACATGCAAAGAGAATTGCTAAAAGTTGGGGTTTTTTGCATTTGCTAAGTATATAGAAACATTCTATATATGTATACTGGTATATGTATGTACTATAAAGAATAAAAAATGTAGATTGGTAGCTAAGTTTATTAAACTAAACCTGGATAGAAGTATTAATTTTCAAAGATAAATGAAGTTTTTTTTGTTCACAGCATCAGAGAATGGTTGAGGTTGGAAGGGACCTCTGGAGGTCTTTTCGTCAAGCTCATCTGCTCAAGCAGGGCTGCTTCTATCTGACTGCCTAGAAATAAGTCCAGATAGTTTTCAGTATCTCTGAGGACAGTAGCTGCAACACTTTAAACAATGTCAGCCATATTATTATTATTTTTTTCTCACACAAATGCAGAATTAGTAGAATGTAATTAACTGAAATTAAGAAAAGAATGCCAAGAGCCTTGGGTGTTAATCCTAGGTCTGCCTCTTGTTTGCTGCTTACCTTCTGCAAGTCCATTAATCTTTCTGTGCTCCTTTTGTTGCTTTTTGAGGTCTGTGTTTATTCAGTTTGCAAACTCCTCAGGAAAGTGCTTTCTCTTCCATATATTTGCACAGTGCTCAGCACAGTGGGTCATATGATCTCAGTTCTTTGGCAAATTAATGCAATACTAATGGCTGGATCTGCCCCTGTAAATCACACCTTAATAGGAGTATTAAGCTGAAGGGCCAAGACCTAAGACATAGATTTTGCCTAAAAGGAGGTAAGCTTCTACTTAGGAGCTTCCTTGTTACTACTGAATCTGTTGTACAGGTATAATAGGACTTAGTAAGCACCAGACTGGTGCAAAGATTGATGTCTATTGACAATTTGCCTTGTAGAGCATGGATATAAAGACTGCCTGATATACATTTTATTCCCTCAGTTTTATGGATGCTTACATGCTGCTAAGTGAGGAAGACCAGATATTGTACCAAGAGCAATCTCTGACCCCAGACTCAAGTGCTGCCTACTAGCTTCCACTAGAGTTTATTGACCACATTTGTACTGCCTACTTAGGGTTATGTTTTGCTTGGGTCTGTTGTGATATTTCTCTCACTCTGAGAAACATATATATATATATATATATATATATATATGTTTTTTGTGGCGTGGTTATTTTAGTTCAAGATATCTGAAACAATGTGAGGTTGTATTGCCAGCCAATATGAGGGTCAGGTGAAACTATGGGAACATGCTGCACAATGTGGAAAGTGAGTCTGTGTAACATGAGTACAAATCCTGTTCTGCTGTTGCTGGAGGAGATATTTTATTAAAGAAAGCTGTGGAAATCTAATACATATGACTTTTAGTATAATTTTTTAGGAGTTGTTGGTGTGAATTTTTCTTATAAAGAAGGCAAGCTTTTACAGTTTTGATTGGGTAGATAAGTTCAAAGTATGCTTAAATGCTTCATTGCACTAAGCACATATGCATTAAACATATGTACAGTGCAAAACACTGTAACCCCAGTTACTTTGATCTGTTAGTGTAGGTCCAAGTCTCCCAGTCCTTAATCCCTTTACTAGAGTCCCTGAAGTATTTGGTAACACCACCGTCTTGCCATTATGCCATTTTGTTACAGGAAGGTTGCGCTCTTTGCTGTGTCATGGTCCAGCTGAAGGTAGCGTGTGTTTATGTGTCCATGAGTGGAAGCTGGAGGACTCTCTGTGTTCCTTCTATAGCCTTTCTCCAACGAATATTCCAGATCCTGGGAGGTGGGACAGTATCTTCGGACGCCGCAGAGTGATGTTTGATCTCCTCTGGGTAAGGTAAATGTGAAGCCCTGGTCTTATACACTTATTAAGTGTTATTTGTGTTCTGAGAACAAACCTAATAGTCTACATCTTCTAAAACAGACACACAGGTATTTTCTTATGTCTACACAAATATTTTCAGATCATTACTTATTTTCATTTCATTTCATTTCATTTATTTATTTCAGATTTGATGACTGTGTGAATGTTTTTGTATTCGGTATTTGGTGTTATATGCAATGTTATATGCATTTAATAATTTAAAGTCTTATTTTAAACAAGACTGTAATCTCACTTATCTCATACTTAGCAAGTTTGCAGATGACACTAAGCTATGTGGAAGTGTCGATCTGCTGGAGGGTAGGGAGGCTCTACAAAGTGATCTAAACAGGCTGGACCACTGGGAAGAGTCCAATGGCATGAGGTTTAAGATGGCCAAGTGCTGGGTCATGCATTTGGGGCACAACAACCCCAAGCTGTGCTACAGACTGGGAGAAGCCTGTATGGAAAACTTCCAGGAGGAGAAGGACATGGGAGTGTTGGTTGATAGGCGACTAAACATGAGCCAGTAGTGTGCCCAGGTGGTCAAGAAGGCCAATGGCATCTTGGCTTGTATCAGAAACGGTGTGACCAGTAGGTCCAGGGAGGTTATTCTCCCTCTGTACTCAGCACTGGTGAGGCCGCTCCTCAAATCCTGTGTTCAGTTCTGGGCCCCTCACCACGAGAAGGATATTGAGGCTCTGGAGCGAGTCCAGAGAAGAGCAGTAAAGCTGGTGAAGGAGCTTGAGAACAGGCCTTATGAGGAGCGGCTGAGAGAGCTGGAGTTGTTTAGCCTGGAGAAGAGGAGGCTGAGGGGAGACCTCATTGCTCTCTACAAATACTTGAGGGGAGGTTGTAGAGAGGAGGGAGCTGGCCTCTTCTCCCAAGTGACAAGGGACAGGACAAGAGGGAATGGCCTCAAGCTCTGAGGTACTGAGGGCCCTCAGTACTCTGAGGTAATGAGGGGAATGGTTTAGAGATTGGTAGGAATGGTTGGACTAGGTGATCTGGTGGGTCTCTTCCAACCTGGTGATTCTATGATTCTATACTGAAAAAAAGAATACATTTGAAAATAGGGAAAGACCCTTAAAAACACATTCACTGTCATTCTTGGAATGTCTTCCCAGGTTGTCAAGATACTCATGGATGAATGTCTGTCCTAGAAATTCTTTTGTTTTGAAGGTAATATGTTAGTATTTGAAAATCAGAACACTTCTTATGATGAGGATGTTTTTTGACGATGAAGTATAAGTATCGGAGTTGGTTATGTATCACCAACTGACTTGTAGGAAACCCTCGTACAACTGTATAGCAACTTCCATTATAAATGAAAGGACATCTAGACCTTAAAAATAAGGGTATTTTGTGATAATTATTTTTAAGGTCACAAAGTACTTATCTGAAAGAGAAATGTATGCTTTAATATAATACTTGGATACTTGTTTTACCGACACAAAGTTACAAGCCTGTGAAATCCTGACCCTGTGAATTTGATGCTTAAACTTGTGAGATATCAAGAAATGCATTTTAAATGTACATGTACATGAATTTACTTAGGTCATATTACATCTTCCTGTGATCTGAGTGTTAAGTTATTAAGATAAATTTATAAAGAAATGCTACAACATCCCTCTGTGCTTCAGCTTCCCTTCCCAGAAAATGAAATATGTGACATTTCATTTCTTTCAAAGTAATTTGAGATCTACAGATTAGAAATGGTACCTAAGGAATTGCTGTTCCCGGGGAGTTCAAAGGAGCTCAACCTGTGTCACAGAACATTGCAATAAAGCAACTTACTCAGAATACCAGTCTCAGAATACTCAGAATATCAGTCTCAGAATACAGTTCTGATTGGTCCTTGATTATTTGGTATCTGTTAAGCTTTTCAGGGCCTACAGCATCATAGTACGACAACTAATGCAAGCAGTGGTAAGATGTTTGGTGGTTACTCTGTGTATCGTCTGTTTTATGTTCTAAGCTATGCTTTCAACAGTCTAATAAAGCTTTCAGTGGACTTTTAATGTCATTCGTAGCTTTATTAGTGTTTTATATGACTGTTGCTTTGGCCTTTCCCTTGATTGACTGTGCCTATAGCAGGAATGCTATGTCAGCTGAACTAGTCTTCACACTTTAATTGTAATGCTGCCTTTCAGGGAATAGAGTTTCCAGAGAAATAGTCAGCTGCTGTTATAGCTAAACTTAATACTTTGCTATAGACAGTTCCATGACAAAATTGTCTCAGATTATGTGGGATATTCTTGTGTCAAAATGCTGCTTTTCTATATGTTAATCCAGATATTTATTATGACTATCTTGCAATGTCTTTGCTTTCTAGAGGCATTGGAATATAATTGTCCACGGTTTGGTGGAGACATGTTTATGCATTTAGATAAATAATACAGAGTTTGCAGGTATCTTGAGTCAGAAATATGGGTCTGATTGCTCTGGATCTTTTCCATGATGTGCCATGCTGTGCACATTTTCCCTTATCACATGCTCCTAAACAGTGACACCACAGTCCCATCGCTCAGGAAGAATGGCTGCTACCTGTGTGTATTTGGGATAGAGGGCCACTTGAAACTTGCTAGAGTTAATTGGTTAGCAGTTAATTTCATAAAGAATTTGGCATAAATTTACTTATACTTAAGATCATATAAGATTTCTTTTAGAATTTATTGTATGAATCTGCATTAAATTTTACTCTGGTGGCTATATGGGAGGGGCTTCATTCCACTTTGTGAAAGCAGATGTTAAAACTATTAATGTTGGTTGATACTTATTTCTTCAGTTCCTCTTCACAAAGATAGCGAGTCCTCTTCCAGACCTCCCTACTCCCTCCATCAGTAGTTCCTGCTCTTCCTGCTCTCTCCCACTGATCTCAGGTTACATGTTTGTTTGGGAAAGCACAGCTCCTACTACTCCTCTGCTCATGGTACCATACTAGATGGAGAGGCTGTTCTGCTTCCTCACATCCTATCCACCAGACCCACATGTTCCCAGTTAAACAGCATAGAGGCCAACTGGTTCCCGAATTGTTCTCCCTTGTAGGTACCTCTTCCAGTCTTCCCCACTGAGACTCACAATTAGCTGACATGGACACATTGCCTCCCTTGTCTTGGAAGATATTGGTCTCGGCACTGATAGTGTCATATGATGAAATACCAGAAAAATGCCAGATAAATATGATTCTATAAGCACAGGCTGTGTGTTTTGGTTGGAGGTACTAGGTGACTTTTATTAGTGTATATTTATGAGATTGCTAAGTAGATCCAGTTAATGAGATAGATTATATTGTTTTAGCTCTTCTTTGTAGAAATCCAGATGTAGAGCATATTTGTGCTGCACATTTTAGGAACAGCTCTTGTCTTACATGACCTCATACTCCCTGGTTTACATTGAAGTGCAATTGATGAAAGACTCTGAACACTGATGCCCATTTAGTAACACACTGGAAATTAATATTGTTCCATAATCTCAAGGACAGCCCCAAAAGAGACATATAGTCCTTACTGCTGAGCTTCATGCTTGTGTTATTGCTGTCAAAACTAAATATTTAGGTCTAAGATGCATATACGAAACACGTTGAAGAGTCAGGAGAGCTGCTGGAACCCCACTCTGATTGGTCACGCTTTGCTGTGATGTGGGGGAGTCCCTCGCTGACCCCCAGCTTGACTTGTACAAGTCAACAGTATGGAAGGAAATGAAAGCCTTGGGCAAAATGTCCTGCTGGCACCAACTGACCGTGGCTGCTGGCCAAGCAACCTGGGTTTGCCCCCACGGAGCATCCAGTCCCCCTCGCACAGCACCACCTTGTCATCTTCCTCCTGCAGCAGGACGAGAGGCTCCTGAAGGCCAGAATGCAACTTTCACCTCAAATCTCCTCACAAATGCCCCCAAGAGATCATTCCCACCCCAACTGCCATCCCCAAACTCCCCTAACTCATGCCTCACATTTCCACTCAAACCCCATCAAAATATGATTGGTTTACCCCAAGTCCCCTCACCGCCTCCCACCACACGCAACTTCAACCACACATCTCCTCACAAATGCCCCCGAAAGACATCCTTACACCAAAATTCCTTTCCAGAACTCCACAAAAACGTGACTTTTATCTCAAATCTTCCCAAATTTCCCCACAAACACTCCCGCAATATGATTGGTTTACCCCAA
>WAAB01014313.1:0-12738 GCA_013389865.1 Piaya cayana | reverse complement strand
ATTTACTACTTCCCAAATCTCATGACTTTCCAGCACCAGAAAGGAAAGAATGAAATTTTATGAAAAGCTCTGGCTGTTCAGCTAAAGGAAGGATTAGACCAGCTCTTTTGTCAAATTTGGAGAGCAAACCCCTTCTTTCACAGCTTAAAAGTTAAACTAACAGCCACGTCTACCCTCTCTGCCCCCCACACAAAGCACCTGTAGGAAGAAGCTCATGACTGGTTTGTTATCTCTGATGCCACAGCAACCTAATCAGTGATCCGAACAGCAATGTGATAACAACAATCAGATGCAGCCATTCAAAATATGGTAATCACCACAATATTTTTTAAAACATATAATACACTTCAATTCATTTTTAATTATATGAAAAGCATAAAGGATTTGTGTTACCTTTATGAAGCCTAAGAAAAGATATTTTTTCTAATTTATTTTATTTCTAGATCTTCTGAAACACTCTTCCTTTAAAAATTGTTATAGATTTGGGCAACTCTGCTGTAACATTCATAAATTCTATTTTTGTAATAGGTGCCAAATATCATTTAATCTAAATTGTCAAGACTTCTTCCTATCAGTAAGCGATAACACCTCCACCTCTCTGTCTTTTTTAAAAAAAATATCCATGAAGTGGCCTGGCCTGACATCTTTGCCCCAGTCACCATGTAACTATAACGATGCTCCAAAGGCCTGAAGGCTAACGAGGCATCGAGTGTGGTACCTGAAGGCCCTCTACTATTATCTATGTAGATCCTGTGCAGAGCACACACCTGTAACACTTCTTGCTTACCTGTACGACACCGTTCTCAAAAGTTACTGGTTTATGAATATCTCTATAACACAAAGCAGTGGTTAATAAAACAATAATTAACACTGTTATCAACTCTAACAGCTAAGCACAACACAACAGATAAAACTCCTATGACCACGTCGCTCAGTGACTGTAGCAGAAACCCAGCAACTGCTGCATCTCTCATCTTGTGAGGCCCTGAGCAAGTAATTAAAATGCTGCAATTTGAGCAATAAAAAACCCCAAAAAACCAGGACCCTAAATTAGTGTATGTTTATGCAGTGGCAGGGGAAGGGTTAAATGTTTGCCTTGATCTTTGCACTTCTCTCTTGCTGTGTACACAACAAGTCTAGTGATCCATCCTTAGAACCTTCTTGGCTCGCTGCGGGGATTAATGACTGCACAGCTCTTTGAAGCTGTTCAGGCCATTTTATTCTTAATTAACGTTTGCACGCTATTTCGAGCTTCTCTGATGAAAAAAAAGCTTAAGTACAAAATTTAAGGTGATTATTAGCTCAACGTGGAAGAGGGCAAGCCAAGGAAGGAAAATGAGATTATGGGAGAAAGGAATTGGCTCCATTTATCGGGCGCCTGGGATACGTAGGTAAACAACATTGAAATAGAAAATATTTAAAAATTATGAGACAAACATACTGCTCTGAGAAACAGCAGGGAACTAGTGCGTGTGCTGTCTAGCAGTTTTCCATGGAAATTCCAAGGCATCAGTTACAATAGTATTAAAATAATAAAACTCTAGTAGTTCGTTCTAGCTGAGGGTAGCTTTACATATCGACAACAAGACTTGTCTCTCTCCTCCCTCCTTGCCCTACATACTCCTGGGACACAGAAGTAGTAGGAAAATCCACAGAGCCTTATTTGCAAGAGTTATGGATTAGACTCCCATTAAAATCAGCAGCAAAACTCTTTGGGGTCAGTTTCATTTAAAGATAAAAACCCTCTGGTAGCAGCTAGGTGGGAAATATTAGGATTCACGATGTTTGTAATGAAGAGGGCAGCACACAGTTTGATGGGAGGTCTGTTCACTCTGATCTATTCCAAGCCACAGGCCCTTGAAATAAGTGTCAGTTTGGAGCATTCTGGTTTCACTCACTCTCACTCAGTCGCTGATAATAGCTAAAACCCAAGAATCGGGGAGCTGCTTTGAAGTCGGCAGGAAATCCTGATATAAAAAAAAATAATTGCAGCCATTAGGGAGTAGACGGTATCTTTTAATAAGAAAACGTGAGTGTTTTGACTTGCATGCTCTCAGTCATCTAACTGGCAGAGCGCTGCCACCCCTCGATTTATCCAGTGCTTCTCAGGCTTGTCTGAAGGGAGCTCAATGGAGAGAACGTAGTTGGTTGAGTGGCCAGTGGTGGATAAGACACCTCTTCTTGCACTCGTCTTGTACACAGGGCACGAATAGATGTTCTTATGAAGAAATTTGGAACTTTCTCCGGGTTTCAGCCAAATTACGGGCAAGGAATCATAAAGGACTTTTGGAAGCGATTCTGCAATTACTGCGGATTCTCTGTCCCATCGGGCGCCTTCCAAAAAAAGGCCTCTCACATAAGCCCCATCTTCTGGCATTTTCTCCATCGTGTGCTCCTGTTTCATCACCTAGAATGATTAAACCATTGCTTGATTTTATTTTTATCTGCAATATATTAAATCCTATGAGCGATAGTCTTAAATTAATCCTTTAACTAAAATTTCTTCTCATTTCAAAACGCTATTCCTTGCTGCCCCAGAACACGAGTCAAGCTGTTAGAGAAAAACAGCTCACTCACCGTGTATATTCTTACCTCAAATTCAAATCCAATGTGGTCGATCGGGATGGTGTATTTTCTGGCGTAGTTTTGTAAAACACCGGTCAAAAAAGACTGAGTGAAGAAGAATCCCGACAGCCAAAAGACTGTGGGTGGCCCGTTAATGATCCAATCCTGAATACAGAGAGGAAAAAAACCAAATATGCTACTGAGAAAGACATTTCAGAAAGCAGCATAAGCATATTTTGGTAAATCTAGATACAAGCCAGAAAAAAATTTAAAAAAGTGATTGAATTTGGATGCTTTTATCAATATGTCCCCATGTCTTGTAAACACCAACCTCCTAGCATGAAAAAAGGCCAAATTTTCTCATATTGTACCCTCCCTACTGCGAGGGCACTGCTAGAGCCAACGCATCCGATCGTAGGAGAGAAAATTATGCCACTACGAAGGCACCAGACAACAAGATCTCAGGCCAGTGTCTCTGTTGGAAATCACAAAGGCTGTAGGAGAAAGAAGGCAAGGACAGAATGTCCCCGCGCTGCTCTCAGCCATATGGAGTCACAAGAAGCCATTTGGTGCTCTGATCCAGCAAAGAGGAAACTGCTGCTTATACGAATCTTTCAGATGCTTCTTTCTAGCTTTTCTCCCCCCTGGCTTGTATGGAGTTCCACTACATCTCAGCACCTCAGCTATATAAGGCACATCTGAATTTTTAAGTGATTTAAAGGCAGCACTAAGAATGGAAGGGAAATAATAGATGGGTGAATTAAGAATAAAATAGCTTGTTTAAAAAGCGTGTGGAAGTGGTGTCACTTTTTATTAAACTCAAAAGATATTTACATTCACATATATAAAATTGAATAGTGCCTGTTACGCACTGTTTCTAAACCATCCTCACACCTGGCTCGGGCCATTTTAGCAGGGAAGCTGCTAAGACACCAGCGCAAAGTAAAACGCATCTTCTAGAAATAGAAAAATGGAAATACCAAACGCAGCACTGGTTTAGCACCGAAGGATTCTCTGCCCAGCTAATTCCGAGGGCCCTTAGTGCAGTGGATATTTGGTCCTGAGCACGTGCAAGTCGTTCACAATCTGGAGCTACAAGGATACTGCGGAGCTGGGACAATACCAACAAGCATTTTATCCACTCAGCTTTCAGCTACCAAGTCTTTGGCATACCTGGAAGAAGGCCAAACGACAGAGGAGATCGGACACGTAACTTCCCAGCGGCTTGAGTGACGGGTAGGATTTGGCAGCCCACATCGATGGTACTTTCCCTATTAACATGCTGTTGAAAACATCCTCAAGCTCAGCTGACATCAACACTTGGCCTTTAATGGCTTTCCTCAAATTAATGAGGCTGCTCCGAACAACTTCAGTGAGCCTGCAGATCAAATAAAGGAATTGTCATGTCGTTATTTACTTCTTGTGACCTAGCTAGAGGCCAGCTTGAATGAAGGGCTGAAAAACATCCTGTCAGAAATTCCTTCTCTCACCTGTACTTATCAAAACTCTTACTTAACTTCAGAAAAGCCAAGAAACAAACACACAGAGAAATGAAAAACAGTGGAAATTCCTATTCTAAACAAGAGAAATCAAGTGAGGAGAGCTTTGAAGATTGTAACACTAATTAACATAGTGTGCCGTGAATACCGGGGCCCGGGTATGACTTAAAAAGAATGAAGTAGGCTGCTCTACCTCAACACAAACTCAAATGTGACTTAAGTTCATACTCCAAGAACACAGGTACCATTTCTATATTCAGGTAGGCAGCTGCAGCTTTCAAATCTTTTTAAAAGCTTGATCCAAACCAGAATCTATCGTCTTAAGAACAACGGACTGTAAAAGGCTTGTAAGTTTAAGGCTTGTGCGTGGCTAGCACCAATGAACAGAAGCATGTTTCAGCATCAGCAGGGCTGCACGAAACACTGAGCCGTACCTGTTAAATCGAATTAGTTCTTGCCTAAGAACAGTATTCATGGACTCTTCATAGAGCACTGGGTATGTCTTCATAACCTCTTCAATGTCAAAGCCACTTGGTAATTTGGATAGGATGTCCTGCGCCAATTCTTCAACGGTTTCCTGAAAGCACAAGTTTGCAGTGAAGGAATTTCCCCTTTTCCACCTATTTTTATTCCATAAATTCCGCAAAACACTGTGGATTTTCTATTTCTTCTCTATAACCTCACAGGTATTTCAGTCCATTTTCCTAAAGAAATAATGCTTATGTGCTCTTACTTTTCATGCATCATCCTGCCTGTCTCTGCATTTGCCTCCTCACTCCTTTTCCCTTCTCAATAATTTCAAATTTGTTAGTAATTTCAGTTTAATTTACAAAAAAAAAGGTTTTGAGCAACTTCTAAGGGAAGGGGAAGCAGGGCAGACAAGCACAATCCTACTGCTCCCACAATGAAAGTAACGATAACCACGCAGCACAGGGAAAATTATGGGAAAACCACATGAATCCCTCAGCCTCGACAGCAGCTTTAGCTGATCTTTCTTCACCAGTTACCTGAGGGGACTTGCCACCTCCTCCTGCTTCTCTAGGCAAAGTAAGGAGCACTCCCTGGAAGAGCTGGTTAGTCTCCTGGTTATCCTTGGTGATGTCTGCGTTTTCATGAAGCCCAAACACTTCAGGATGTGTTGTAATCGGTAAACATCGTATGTATTCAATGTAAGACTGGAAAGAAACGTTTAGATACCAGAAATCATGCAATGATATGTTCATAAATGATCAGTAAACCCAGCCTGGACAGAGCTTTCCCATTTACAATGAAATATATCAGCTCATTGTTTAAATGTATCCAGGAATCGACTTATTCATTCCACAGAGATAAATATAAAAAATTTTGAATGATTCAAAGACTCACTGAGGAGTCCTTACCCTCATATAAGCAGCAAGACAAAGCAAGAAAAAGTAATGGTAAGAGTCACAGAAGAGGGTAGGATGCTGTATTTATCATCCCTACAACAGCAGTCTACACCAGCAGGTGGGATTTGAGGACATTCATCATCTCTATGTGGTTGTTAGAAGGGAAAAAGGGGGTGAAAACTGAGTTATACACCTGCCATTCCACCTTCTCATCCAGATCACTGCTTGCAAGACAAAAAGTGGTTGCAAAAGGGTGAAGACGCACCCTGTAAATTCCTAAAGCCTCAGAATATTGGATGATCCACTCCTGTATCCACTGGGTTGCATCAGATATGAAGTATCAGATTCATATTTCGTATGTAAGATATATCCTGCCATGGCTTTGTGATCTTATATTTTTTTACTTTCTATTTATCGTATCCAGCATATCACAGTACAGGGTTTTGATAAGGTTTTTCCAAATAGATTGGAGAGAATTTAGAGCTGTTATCTCCTCACCTCGTACGGACCGTGTGGTGGGATATAGTAGTCACCTCCAGCTGCAAGCATATACTTGTCCTGCTCTATATCCTTGCTATAGACGATAGAAAGAAGGGACAGGAGGAGACGCCTGTCTTTGTCATCGGTTACTCTCCCTCCATAGTTACACTCCCCTGGGAAAGGATAAAGAAAATCACCATGAGAAACTGAAAGTTAACTGACAAATAAAAGTTGCTTTGCAATAATCATAGAATCACCAGGTTGGAAGAGACCCACCGGATCATCGAGTCCAACCATTCCTATCAAATACTGTGTAGCTCCAGTCAGTTGAAGTTCTGAAGCTCAAGATCTTCAAAAGTTTTTAAGTCCTATACTTCAATTGATTCAATGGAAATCAGCTGCTTTAACACCTCTGGAATTATGCACCAAAATCGTGTGTCTTGATGATGAAAGGTTTAAGGAATTGAGTTGGTCTGAGAAGCTGCTACTCATACCACAGTAAATAATCTCATATTTTAAATGACAGCTCTTTTGCTTGAAATTCTCATTTTTGAACCATCAAAATCTGAACAGTGCTAGATGGCTGATCCTTGTCTTGTTCCTTCCATGTGGCTTAACCCGATTATGTATGTATACAGGAGAAAATAAGGGATCACAAATACATAATACCCTGTGCAGAAGGGGGTGGAGAGATTTAAGTAGTGGCCAAGTGACAAGAATTTCATGCTGATACAGAAAAACAGCTAAAAATTCAGGTATTACCTGGAACTCTTTCTCATAAGGCCAATCATCATAATTTCACATAATAATTCACATCATAATTTCATAGAAAGGGTCATTGGGCTCTGGCAGAGGCTGCCCAGGGAGGGGGTTGAGTCACCTTCCTTGGAGGGGTTTAAGGGCCAGGTGGACGAGGTGCTGAGGGACATGGGTTAGTGTTTGATAGGAATGGTTGGACTCAATGATCCGGTGAGTCTCTTCCACCCTGGTGATTCTGTGATTCTATGATTCTATAATAGAAAAAATCAGATTATTTTTAAGGTTTATAACCTTTGTAATGTTGACAAAGGAGATGCCAAGAAGCATCAATTTTCTGGAGAGAGACCTGAGTAGTCACAGCAACCGTGTTATTTACACAGGTCAGCACCTTCAACTCCTCCTGCTTTAAACTGATAAGTATTATCACACCCTCTGGTAAACTGCCAGTGCTTGTTGTGTCAGAGTCACATTGATCAGCCAAGGTGAAGCAGAGGCCACTGACGTTTTTATTTGACATCTACAAAACAAAGACCAGAAGGCTTGCTGGACCATCAGTAACATTTCTAGCTGTGATATGTATGAGTCCAGACAGCAATGACATCTGAGGGCTTGGGATTGAACTATCCTGTGTGTGGAAAGCCAAGAAAATAAAGCTGAAAGGCACCCACGGCATTTGTCAAGCATTCATCAGCTTATCGCCGTATCAACAGAAAAGCACCTAGCAAAGTCGCCACGTGTTAGAGGTGCAGGGCCTGTACCTGTTAGATATGTCAGAGCTTCAAAGGGGATTTCTTCGTATTCATTCAGAAACATCTGGATCTGTCGCAGGCTGATTCTGAGGTCAGATTCATTGAACTCATATGGAATATTCCAACCTGTTTGATGCAGAAAAAATTTACGGGGCAATGGGTGCACTACACTGATAACCGTGCTCACACCAACTAAACACACACACTGGCTCTGCTAAAATGAAGCACACACATAAATAACAAAAGCAGAATTGAAGAAGACACATTTTAAATTATGAAAATTTAAAATGGATCTAGATTGGATGGATAAATCACTGCAATCAGTAGGAACAAAGTAATAATTTAGTGAGTTATCATTTAATGGAACTACTGTATAACATTTACTTGGAGATCTGGTACTTTCTAGTTCTCCCCCAGGGTTTCAAGTGTAGCTTTGCCTGAATAAGAACCCCTTCAAATAACAACTTTGAAACTTCACTGTGTTGTGTGCAACACAGGTTGCACCCTTCTAATATTGTTAACACCGATACTGCTTTCTTACAGACGGCCTCAAAGCATTTCAAAGCTACTGATCTTTTTGAAAGAACCTGCAAAACAATCCAAAACTTACCCAGTGGGCCGAAGTTTCTCCTTTCCTGCACAATAGCATGAAAAAAGCAAAGGCCAAACAGCAGTTTTTGCCACATTTCTGGCTTTTGGCAGCTGCTGAAGAACACGGGGTCAGAGATGGGGTCGTTAAGGTATGATCGGAGCAGGTTCGCTCTAACTCCTTTGGGAGGTTCATTCGTCATTTTGATGCTGTTCTGGAGGATGCTAACAGGAAACTTCTCTGATGGATAACTAGTCAACCACAGCCTGAAAAGAATTTTAAAATGCACATTATCAAAAAATCAACAATACTGGCAGATTATCAATACTGATCTGCAGAAGACTTTTATNTCTCCCCTCAGCCTCCTCTTCTCCAGGCTAAGATGATGGAAGATGCTGGAAAGTGAAGGGAAGCCACAGCACAGGCCTGACCTCACGTTTATTCTGGGATATGGGAGGTGTAGAACTTGGGCTGCAGTAATTTTAACTCAGCTGGGAAAACTACAGTTCAGACCCCAAGCCGTGCATGTTTAGGGTGGACCTGAGCTAACAAGATTCCTGTTTTAATGGATATTAGTGAAGTCACAGGAATATCTGCGGCTTCTGAGGTTCTGTGTTCCTCAGCCTATTTGCACAGTGTGCACTCTTTGGTTTTCACACTAGCTCAGGGTCCCCAGAGCGTGCTGGGATAACGCAAAACGACAGCGTTAATGATAACATTTAATGTTTTCTAAAGTGCTGGTATAAAGTAGGTTATATTGGACAGGTAGAAAATACGACATCCTAATTAGATAACTTTATTACTGCACTAAACTAATATGACTGTCATACTTAATTTTTCACACAAAAGAAGCTTTTCTTTTTACTAGTGTCTCCAGCAAACGATAAATACTCCCATCCAGAAAAAAGCAAACTATTCAAGCTCCTACCTGAAGGCCTCGTTGGTGTTCTCGGGCACTATCACCTCCTCGCAGATCTTCTCCAAGGCCGGCATCCAGCTAGTTGCCAGGTGGCAGTTTTGCAGCACCACCCAGGTTCCATCGCGAAGAGCCTGGTCGATCATTTTTGCTGCTATCGGGCCCTGGCCCTGTCCAAGCGAAATCGTTTGGATGCTCGCGCCTCCCATGCCAACGTCATCGGCAAATTTTAGCAAACCTACGAGGGCAAGTTTCATATATGCAAACAAAGCGTATTAGAAAACAGATCTGCTATATTTGTCATTTTTCTAATATAAAAAGTAATTAAGGGGGCAAAACTCAACAAATACGACTCAGTTATAAACAAAGCCACACCAACAACCCAGAGGCAGCATCAAACGCTTCACCAGTCACTGAGTTTCTGAGGCATAAGCTAAAATTTAGGTGTATAACATAATACTAAAGAAAAAAATACTAGCTCAGTTAAACATCTATCCACTCCTTTAGCCCCAAGTGCTTAGTCCCAGCCTGCGCTACAGCTCTCTACTCTCTCTGTAACATCAGCACAAGCATTTATGAGGGCTGAGCTGTAAATCAGCTCTTTAGATCTGGTTAAAAACAACCCTCCAGCTTTGCCATCAAAATCTGTAACTCCTGGAAATATTTTTTTTTTTACTGTATGGCTCCACATTACAATTCTTTCAGCATAAAACCAGGTTTAAAAGTAATCTGGGTGGTTATTTTTTTTAAGGACACTGAACAGATGTGGGTTTAAGTGTGGTCACACACATCATTTAATTAGTAACTCAGAGGGAGGACACTTTCTGGAGGAGGAGCTGGAACAAAGCTTGGGCCGAGTCCCAAACACCCACTGAAAGAACCATAACGCAGCCAAGAGGCCCACGCTATTATCAGTTTAGTCACACTCAGTGACATTTAACCAGATTAAAAAAAAATTTAATACCAATCTCACCTGCCATAGGATCAGCACCTGGTGATAACACGAAAATTAAAGGGGCACAACAATTTGAATCACTGTAACTTCTCCCAAGATCAAAAGTGGGTGGTTCAGTGAATGTTCTTCCCATGTTTTTCACGATGAACTCCTCCACCGCTGGGATAATCTTGTCAGGCCTCAAGCATCTGAGAATTACCATGCGATCTAATCCCACCAGTGCGTCCCACGCATCTGGAAAGGCTTCTTTGTGGGGTCTTGCAGAGTCGTAGATCAGTTTCCACTTCAAAAGATTCTCTCTTACGTGCTCCATTAGCCCGTGGAGGTTTGTCAGACTAGATGCACGTACGAGCTCAGCCCACGATTTGTCAGATAACCAGTCCGGAGCTGGATTGGGGTGAGGATTATCAAGAGCAACCCCTCCGGTCAGTAGGAAACGCCAAACCTCGTCATCTATTTGGTCTTTTCCCTTCATGATGCCGACTGTCAGAAGCAAGGAGAATAACAGCTTATCCTTCTCAAACAGTGAACGACAGACGTTATTATAGATGCTTACTGTGAAATGCTCGGTTATATTCTTAATTCTCTCTTCTACATCTTCACTCTTTTCGCTTTTAGCAACAGATTGAACATACAAGTTAATGAACCAGATCAGTGAATACTGGTACATGGGCTCGATGTTTGCCAGATCAGAGATGCAGAAGAACACAAGAGCTGAATGAACAGCAACTGGTTTATACCTCATTCGAGTAGAATCTATCTCCTCCTCAGTTGCAGAAGCAACTTTTTGCTTTTCAGAGATTTCTTCAGATAACTCTTTAGAGGAAGACAAAATATTAACGGCTGTTTCATCTTCTAAAATATTTCCTTCTGAGTGGGAAAGGATCTCCAGGATTTTATCTTCTATTTCCTTTAGTTGTTTCTTGTTGGCTGCGCCTTCTACAATCAGTTTATTTTTCATTTCTTCTAGCTCAGGCTTTTCCTCCGCAGCTACAATTCCAAGAAGCTGGTCCTGAAGACCCAAAGGTGTAATCATGAAGTTGAGCAGGCAAACTTTCATAGCCACTTCGGGAAGATAATGAGGATTTCTTAAGTGGGTTGTTATATAAAATCTGAAATCTCTTGAGTATTCAATTACATTTTCCCCTAATTTCATGTATTCTACTCCTTGCTGGCTGAAGGTTAGCTTTAATAAAATGGGTTCTATGAAAGCATCTAGCTCTTCACCAACATTTTCCAACAAGACCGGCGTTCCAAGCTGAATTGCATTTTCTAACGTCCTCATGTAATATGTGTCAGACAATTTGATAACTGACAGCTTGTTCGTTTTCTCCATATTTTTTATCCATTTGTTAGCTTGCCGCTGAGGATCTATCATCAAAGCCCACCTTCTCGAGTTAGAAACGATGATGCCGTTGTCAACAGAAAAAGAATCGATCGGCAACCCAGCGATGTGCCACGCACGGATTTTGACTGGATCCCCTAACGTATTACTCAAGCTAAAATCACTGGAGCATGGAATGTTCTTCTCTTTGCACAGGACGTGCCATTGCTTTTGACATTTTAGGCGATAATCGACTGTAAAGGCTCCCAAATAAGCCACAGTCCCCGATGATAACAACACGTCTCCTACAAGGTCCGTGTACCGGAGTCCTAATAACCGTGCAGCCTCTGTCCACCTGTCTTTCTCTCCACCGAGACCACTGATGAGTTGCTCAGCTCTTACAAGCTTCTGCGAACAGAGCTCGATATTGTTTTCTAATTCCTTCTTCCGGTTATTCATGCTGTCGAATTCATCGTGCAAAGCCTGCAGGCGATCAACGACCTCCTTCAGTTCTGCTTGTTTAGCTTTTAGCTTCCGCATCTGAACGTCCAGCTCTCCTTCCGCAGCTCTCAGACGCGCACGCTTCGGGGCAACCACTTTGGCGACACGGTCGTACACCTCCATGGCTCGCACCCACTTGCACAGCCCTTCGCAGGCGGAGGAGACGTTTTTGATGACAGCGGGTTGAAAATCCGGGTGATCGATAAACCTGTCTCTAATTCTCTTCATTATAACAGGAGGAATATTGTCCTTGTCGTACACCTTTAAGCTCTCGAGGAATTTCAGGTCTCCAAGAATTTTTTTAGAAGGCCCCCAGTAGTCTTCTATCATTTTACCTATGTTGAAAATAATACTAAAGTCAGGCTTAAAACATAGAATCACAGAATAACCAGGTTGGAAGAGACCCACCGGATCATTGAGTCCAACCATTCCCATCAATCACTAACCCATGTCCCTCAGCACCTCGTCCACCCATCCCTTAAACACCTCCAGGGACAGTAAATCAAACATACACGTTCAAACAGAAGAAATACTTGAAAGATAATATTAAACCATCAATGGTTTTGCAACGGAATTTTACCATGCAGCCACTGTTGGCTTGTTTGGGAAAGTCATTACTTAAAGTAATTCAGACAGGAACTTGAGCATCACTATCTATGTCGTATTTATTAACTATATATTAATCCTAAAATAAAGGTGCACATCGCTGCAGTCGCACCAGCACCACTTCACTGGTGCAATAAAGCGGTACCCCAAGCATTCTTAGGAATAACAGGGATAACAAATATAATATCGTTACCGCTGCCACTTGGATCAGGCTTCCTCTCTGGTTTAATTGCCTTCATGACACAGATACTCTCCATGACGAGCTTCACGAGACCAGGTGGATTCGTCATGGATTTCACAACAGTGATGTCCGAAGGTTTCAAGGTGTCAAGAGCTGCAAGTGCTGCCTCCAAAGCTGGCATGGCCTCAGCAAGGTCTTCTTCACATTCATCCTGTTAAGAAATAGGGCAGAAGCCTGTAAACCTTCC
>WAAB01014311.1:1246-12065 GCA_013389865.1 Piaya cayana | reverse complement strand
CCACCCGGTGATTCTGTGATTCTGGCTATTTATCCATAACTATAACTCCAAAAATTTGGATGTTATGTAGCAGAAAATCTTGTTTTCTAAGTAATCTTGGATTGTTGTGCTGAGCTACTGGAATGCATTTACTCCAGAAACTGAGACTGAAAATGTTTTCCTACCATCTCCAGGTCAAATCCTTGAATTAAGCGCATCAATTTTCTGGCCATGGATTGATATCTTTGGTTACGGCTGTAAAACTGTTTCAATATATGGTTCTGAATAAGAGAAAAATAGAAGTGCTCGGTTCTTCTTGAGTTCTCAGTATGGGCTGTTACTTTCAAACTTGGATGGCTAAAGCCAGATATTTAAAGAAATGGGATTTATGGGGATGCTGGACTCCTACTGTGTTTTTTTAATTGGTTGGAGGTCAACAAAATGGTCTAAGATAAGTGTGTGAGTCCTGCCATCTTTCCCTCCTGGAAGGGCAAACTCCAGTTCTTGGCTAAGAAAAGCCTGACAAAACTAATATACCCCATCAGCTCCAGCCCAGGAGGAACATCTGACCTCCCTCAAATCTTGAAGTAGCACTGAAGGGAAGAAGTAGTCAATTTTGTTGGGGAATTTTGTTGGTTTTGAGGGTCTGGGTTTTCTTCTGCCTTTTGCCTTAGACATGAGCAGAACTCGCCCTTTAGGATTATCATAGAATCACCAGGTTGGAAAAGAAGCGCCGGCTCATCGAGTCCAACCATTCCTATCAATCGCTAAACTATTAGTTTATAGTTTAAACTCTTAGTTTTAAACTATTAGTTCACAAAGCCTCTGAGGTTTGGTCTAGTGCAGTCGCTCTGCTGTTGAGAGCTGGGAATGTACGTGGAAAATGGAAAACGTGGGGAGGGAAGGTATGCCAATAAAATATTTGGCTTTTTCCCAAAAGACAAAGGTGGAATCTTTGTCCTGTGAATAATTAAAGGTGTCATTGGGGATATTCTGTGCAGGGAGGTTCCTCAGGCTTGCAGAGATGTGTGAGGATGAGGTAAACGGTGCCAGCTTGCCTGCCCTAGAGGCAGAGCAGGGATCACGCTGGGGTTTAATCATCCTTGGCCACAGATGGAGGTGAGCAGTGCTGGCTCTTCTGCTAGCGCAGGCTGTTCCCAGATCCGCACGGCTTCAGGAGTTCCCTGGGAGCTCTGAGGTGGAAAAGGAAACCACAGGCACCGGGTTCCCCATCCCGCGCTGCCTCGCAGAAGGTGTTACGGTCCCAGGAGCTCCTGCCCAGGGCAAGGAGTTGCCTCCAGCTGCCTTCTCCCTTGCAGGCAGATGCAGGGGAGCTACAGCTGAGCCTTATTCGAGGATGTGGGTTGCACTTCAGGAAAGGCAAAGAGCCCTCGGGAGTGTTTCACTGTGTGTGCTCGAGCATGTAACACAATCGGTGCATGATGCTATCCGTGCTTTATCTCCTCTCCCCTGATATTTTTATTTATTTCTTTTTGACTGTTACAGTAAAGCTTGTGGGTGTCTCTATTTTTCCTCTCTTCCCCCCCTTCCCCTTCTCTCTAGAAGTACATAAACCTCTTGCTTCGCTGAGTTTTCAACACAGCATAAGCATTAAGCATCGTGTCTGTGATCCCCACGCGATGACAGTTCCGTGTGTGTTCTAGACCTGGCAGCATTTCATAAAGACACACCCAGACAGGAGCGCGCACATAAATATTTTGGTAAAGAATTTCTCACACAGGGGTATGTAAATTGCTATAATCTGCACAATATTTGCTGCAAATGGATTTATATTTCTATCCATGGATGTAGTGAGTCAAAGTGCATTTGTTCTCTCCCCATAGAATTATGACAGAAATGTGGATAAAATGTACAATCTTTAACATAAAAGAGAGATTAATTCTGTGAGAAAAGGAGAGACACACCTTCCTGGAGACATCTCTGCTTAGTTTTCACTCGGTCTTGCCTCCTCTTGCAAGGAGCTTCCCCGGGCTGCACCTGGGGCTCCTTCATTTCCCAGTTTGTTCAGTTGCACTGTAAATCCAACCTATTTTCATGTGAGTTGTTTCGTGGTGATGCACCTCCTGCTGCTACAATGGCTAATAGAGCCTGGGTAAATAGTCCCAGTGGCTTCAGAAATAAGCCTTGTAGCTCAGACTTGTGCTCAGAAGGGGACTCAACTGGGCAGCAGGCGTTCTAGCTGATGTTGAGCTTTCATCTCAATCTGCTACAGGCCAGCTGGAGTCAGCGCTGATGAAGACTAGAAGACTACCCACCTTGTTAATTTATTCAATGCAGATTGTGGCTCTCGTTTCAGCTGTTCAGGAGCAGTGGTGCAAAGAAATGAAATACCCTTCCAGTGGTTCTAGATGTGGGTGAGGGAGTGTGATATCTTTGAAACGCTTGGCGCCAGCATCTACAGAAGTCTCGGGTAAAAGGGAGCTGAGCTGAGGTGGCAGTCTAGGTGAGTGGGTTTACCTCAGCTTTAGCTTAGCTAGAATGAATAACAGCTGAAAAGAATTTATTTGGATAGGAAGGTCAGGACAGAATTTGCCTCCATGCTTTAAAGCATGGCAGCTGCTTTCCAGGTCTCTGTTATTTAGTGTGCATGGTAATAAGGAGAGTTCAGCCTCATGTCTGTGGAGATACCTGTGGAGATACCTCCACCTTCCCTGGAGGGGTTTAAGGAACAGGTGGATGAGGTGCTGAGGGACATGGGTTAGTGTTTGATAGGAATGGCTGGACTTGATGATCTGGTGGGTCTCTTCCAACGTGGTTATTCTATGATTCTATGAAATCAAAGCAAGGGGTGATGCTTCTTGCTATTTATTTAGCAGCAGAGTTGAGCAAAGTGAGTAAGCATAGGAGTCCAGAAATATTCAAGCTGCTATCAATGCAGCAAGTGATAACTGTGATGTGAAGGGCAATGATCCGCTTTGGAGATAGATGTACTTCATGCAAATGAAATACTTGCCCAACCTGAGTGTACGTGAGCCGTGCCAAGCTGAGTTACCAGAAGCAGGAGTTACTTTGCGTAAAGAGTTGAGAATTGATGTCAGATGTTCTCGTAGCTTTCTTTTCTTCTCAGGCACTAGGAGATAAGGATGAAGGTGGCCAGAGAGATGTTCTTCATGTGCACTGGAGCTGAGCAACCTGCACAACTCTGTACCGGCTTACATGGAGAGTGGTGGGGTGGAGACATGGGTCCTTGGGGAGTGTGTGAGGATGAGACAGTTGATTGCCTCCTGTTAGACACTGAACAGAGCCCTTGGTCGGGATCACAGCTGGAAATGAGTGTGGGATGCATCAGCACAGCCCTGTGCATAGCTAAATGGGCTGGATGTGTGCAAGCCTCATTGAACATGTTCAGTGTTTCAGTACACAGTGCAGAGCCCTGTGTGGGGGTTCTTCAGCCACCTCTGCCTAGGCAGAGGATCACAGAATGGTTTGAGTCAGAAGGGACCTCAAAGCCCACCCAGTCCCACCCCTGCCATGGGCAGGGACACCTCCCACTGCATCAGGGGCTCCAAGCCCTGATCAACCCCTTGAGCCCCTCCAGGGATGGGGCAGCCACCACTGCTCTGGGCAACCTGGGCTAGGACCTCCCCACCCTCACAGAAAACCATTTCAACCTAAGATCTCACTTCAATCTCCCCTCTTGCAGCTGAAAACCATTCCCTCTCATTCTATCCCTGCAAACTCTGATCCAGAGCCCCTCCCCAGCTTTCCTGGAGCCCCTTTCAGCTCTGGGAGCTGCTCTAAGGTCTTCCTGCAGCCTCCTCCAGGCTGACAAACCCCAGCTTTCTCAGCCTGACCTCAACCTGAGCATTGCTGCTGTGTCAAACTGGTTCAGCAGTTGTGCTGACTGTGCCATGACAGACCCCTAGGTGAAGCACCGTTCAGTTTTGCTCAGATTGCTTCCCTTCCGCTCAGCTTCACTAACAGGTTTTCCTCCCAAAGGAGTTAAGGTTCGCAAGCCTGTTCCAGTGGCTCAGTGGATGACTGAGCATTTCTTTCACAAAACTGAAAGGATTTGGAAGCACACACATCGATTTTCTGCAGATCTCAGCTTATTTTGAACTTAGTCCCTTACATTGCTGGGGACAACTCGATAAGTGCTTTCCCATGGGGTGTGTTGGAGTAGGGTAGGGTGATGGTACAGAGTAGAATCACAGAATCATAGATCCACCAGGTTAGAAAAAACCCACCGGATCATCGAGTCCAACCATTCCCATCAATCACTAAACCATGTCCCTCAGCACCTCGTCCACTCGTCCCTTAAACCCCTCCAGGGAAGGTGAATCAACCCCCTCCCTCAACAGCCTCTGACAGTGCCCAGTGACCCTTCCCATGACATTTTTTTTCCTAATGTCCAGCCTGAACATCCTCTGGTGGATCTTGAATCCATTCCCTCTCGTCCTGTCCCTTGTCACTTGGGAGAAGAGCCCAGCTCCCTCCTCTCCACAACCTCCTTTCAGGGAGCTGGAGAGAGCAATAAGGTCTCCAAGAGAGTTCATCTCTTCCCCCATACTTCACTGATGGGGAGGGCTGAGGTTTTTGTAGCCTTTTGTCTGGTTTAGATTTTAAAAGAAAGTCCATCAAGGTGCTCATCCCTCTCATCCATTTGATTTGCTCTCCTTACATTTTGATTCTTCTCTGATAATAGGCTTTAGAAAGCTTATATATTCCCACTCAGCAAATTGCTTCCCTTGGAGCATCGAGAGGCAAAGCGATTAAACCCTGCTGCGTTTTCTTATCTATGTACTAATATAAAAGAAACCTGAACAACTCTGCTCATCCATTGCGCGCAGGAGGTTTCACAAACTGAATTTGAATTAAAATATTTGGAGATACCTTGAGAATCCTGGTTCTGACACAGGGAAGCTGCACTGGAATCTCTGCCTCTAAACTTCACGGTGTACGTGGATGCTGCTCTGATGTCCTTGGGAAGCTCGCTTTTGTGTCTGTCAGCATCAAATAACTTTGGTTTCATCCGTCCCTCCTAAGCCACAGTTAAAAAGTGGGATGTTCTGTAGCAAACACTAATATGCCCTTATATTGGAAAGGTTGGAAAAAACAGATAAATTGCAGTTTCATAAAGCTGTAGCTGTAAGAGTAAAATCATAAGATCAAAAAATGTTTAATGAAAATGCAGTTATTGCTTTTGGTACAGGGCATGAGGGGAAGAATAGAGAATCTACTATTAAATACAGAGGGACAGATTTCACAGAATCATAGAATCACCAGGTTGGAAGAGACCCATTGGATCATCGAGTCCAACCATTCCTATCAAACACTAACCCATGTCCCTCAGGACCTCATCTACTCGTGCCTTAAACACCTCCAGGGAAGGCGAATCAACCACCTCCCTGGGCAGCATATTCCATTCCATTCCATTCCAGCATATTTGCCATTAGTGAAGCTCTGCTGAGGCCGGATTTGTTAATACAGAGGAGGAGAGGACCCTGGGACACCAGAATATCAGGCAAGCTTGAGGGCTGAACACTATTTTTAAGAATGTTCTGACACTTCCCTGCATTCAAGACTGATCAAAGGCCCTGGCTGTATCGCCCTCTGTTTTGGTAAATGATCAGATCCATGAGATTTTACCTGGCATCATCTAGTTGTCCCTCAGTGTGTAAAACTGTGTGGGTGCCATGCAGCAGAATGACTTCCAAACTACTTAAAAGCCTTTCTCTTGTTTTCCCAACCTGGAACCTACACGTCGGGTAAAGCTGGAATCAATTTGAGCAACGAAAACTGGTGAAGGGGCTCGAGAACAGGCCTTATGAGGAGCGGCTGAGAGAGCTGGGGCTGTTTAGCCTGGAGAAGAGGAGGCTGAGGGGAGACCTCATTTGTCTCTACAAATACCTGAAGGGAGGTTGTAGAGAGGAGGGAGCTGGCCTCTTCTCCCAGGTGTCAGGGGACAGGACAAGGGGGAATGGCCTCAAGCTCCGCCAGGGGAGGTTTAGGTTGGAGATTAGGAAGAATTTTTTTACGGAAAGGGTCATTAGGCACTGGAATATGCTGCCCAGGGAGGTGGTTGATTCGCCTTCCCTGGAGGTGTTTAAGTTACGGGTGGACGAGGTGCTGAGGGACATGGTTTAGTGTTTTGTGGGAGTGGTTGGACTCGATGATCCAGTGGGTCTCTTCCAACCCGGTGATTCTGTGATTCTGTGAATTTTCATCTTCCCCAGCGTCACATTTCTGCCTTGGAGAACTACAGGTGACTCCCGCAGCGCTCTCAGCTGCTCCTCTTGTTCTCCAGCCATCATCATAACGGTCCCTCAAAGAAATGCAGAAGAGTAGCAGCTCAGAAGCAATCGTAGGACTTTCAGGGACACGGATGTGCGGGCAAACACCTAACGTGATTGATGTCTGGCAGTGGAACGCTCTGGTCTTGCAGCTGTCGGGAATAAAATAGATGGGGACTGAAGTTCAGTGTCACGCAGAAAGAAGCCCTTGTGAAGCTGTATAGACCGCTGGACTTTCCGAACTGAGCAGAAAGAATTGGGGCAGAGATGTATTTATATCTCTTGATATTTTATTTAGTGCACATGCATATTTTAGCAAACCCTGATTAGCTCCCCCGGCGAGTATTCTGGAGAGGTTCCTACCGTGCTGTGAGTGGCACTCTTGCCAGCCCCTGTGCCTCTTGTGTAGCAGAGAATAGCTGCTGCCTCAGCCATCAGGGCAGGCTAATTCTTCACTTTCTAACTCTCTACTAATCCACCTCTCCTGTTAAGCGCAGAGCTGCACCGCTAACTATGAACCACGCCAGACCTCAGCGCAGGTTCTGCACCTGTCATCTTCAAGGCAGCTTCTCTCCACTTGGCCTTTTCCCCTTGTGATGGGTTTGATTTTGGACCCTTCTGAATAGCCAGGCTGCGGCTGAGAGAGAACTACATTTCCCAGTATTCCATGCGATTTTCTACATAAATTTGAAGTATAAATCGGGGAGTCAGACACTCCCCTGGGCCCTCTGGTCTTCCGGTTCCAGTGTGGGAAAGGTCTGGTGCTGATGTTGGTCTGCTGGTGTGTGGGAGTCAGGCCCAGTGACCCTTGCGGACTCCGTTGGTGGCGTGGAGTGCTGGGTGGTTGATTAATGACGTCCTCCTATCTAAAAGGAGAGTAAGATTTTCTCTCGTTAGCTTATATTGATCTGCTTCTGGATTCTTATTTCCCTTCGTGGCAAGGGGAGGTTTTTTTGGGGGGGTCTCTGATTCTGTGTAGATGGTATTTTAGTTGCATATAAGTGTTAATACACGAGTATATAATCATACAGTTTTGGTTGGCTTGTTTTCAGCATTTTCAGTCTGTCTTTCTTCTACCTTTCCCCTTGGGCTCGTACAGGGGGGTGGGGGGAGGAGGAAAGACTGCTCTGCTGTGAAGTTTGGGTGTTCGACGGGGGTTCCACTCAAACCATCACACCCCTGCAGCTCAGTAAGGTGACCACACAACTGCTCACTCCTCTCTTCCATTAGAACAGCAAGAAGACAAGAAATGCGCCTCCTACAATTTTCTTATTCCCTATCCTAGGTAGGAATTGTCTGTTCTCTTGCTCCCAGTGCAGATGACTTCTGCCTTCCCTCTGCTCACCTAACTCACTGTCATTACACTTGCAGGATTTTCTTAAGGAAGGTCAAGAACTTGCTTGCTGTGTAAGTTCTGCAATTATTTGTTTCAAAAGTGCATCATTACGGTTGGACTTGATGATCCTGTGGGTCTTTTCCAATCTAGTGATTCTGTGATTCTATGACTCAAGGTCAGTACTTAATTCTAAGTGACATTGCTGGGTGGTGGTGAGGGATTTGGAAGCCTGGAATGCTTGTGGCCAAGATATCATTGTCACCTCCAAAAGATAGTGGCATCCTCCCCATGACTTCTCACAAAGCTTGTGGCAGGGGGATTGAAACTGGATTATCTCTGAAGTTCCTTCCTATCCAAACCATTTTCATAGAATCGTAGAATCATAGAATAACCAGGTTGGAAGAGACCCACCGGATCGTAGGAGCCCTGTAATACCAGCTCTGCTTTTTGGAGTTGAATATATGCATTTCACAGCTTGCAATTGGCTTTGATAAGTAGCCTCTTACTGTGAGCAGAGTAGAGTTTAAAAAAACACACAAACCAAAAATCCACAATGAACAGTAAACCTTACTCTCACCTTTCTGCATTATTAAATGAAAGCTTCACGTAGCTTGAGGACAAGCTGTCGTTTCTACCACTAAGTACGTGAAGGTTATCGAAACAAAGGGCTGTGAGAATTCTCTGCATCCCTTTGCAGACTTTGTTTTCAGAGTAAGGCTCTCCAATGCCGATGGTTCTGTTTAGTGGGGTAAGGACACGCTCGTAGACTGCAGCTGAAGGGAAGCTGCTGCTGAGTTGCCACGTAGGCCCTTTTCAACCAGAAAATGCATCTCTATGTTTCCCCCAGCCTTTTCTTTAATACACTTGCCAGCTCTGCTCTGTCTGCACATGAGCTTGTTGGAGGCTGAAGCTCTCTGTGGTGGTGGGATCAGCAGCTTCTCCAGAACATAAAACACTGCAGTGACCCCAAGGTCTTGCTGAGGTTCCATCAGATCTGTACCTGGGGGGCATCTCTTGCTCCAGCTTAGAGTGCCCCTTCCCTTTGTGAGCAGATGGAGCAGACTGGGGCATGGTCTGTCTGCTAAAGCCCGGACACTCTGCTTCATTAATGCTCTGGCAGTAAGATTGCATACAGGAGGAAGCTTTTAATATATTTATTTTGCATTTCTTTGAAAAGGAGTTTGTTCTTCATACCTTTCTGGCCCTGTCTGGTGCTTTACTGGTGCCTCTTTTTCCCAGCCAGCACTGGGGATGGAGCATCTCTGTGCACTCCATCCAAAGAGTTAAAACAAAGCTGCAAAATATGTGCTGCCTGTGATGTCACCCTCAGGGGCTGAGGGATCCATCTGTGACTGGGACATCCTGACCTTTCTTTCACACTTGTGAGGGTGCAGTAACCCTGTTCCACCTCACGTATTTTTTCTATTCTACTTTTCCTGATGGGTTAATTTGACTGATGGGTTAATTTGGCCTAAAAAAGTGTCTCCTAAGGGTCCTGGCATCCACGCCTTCCTAGTGCAGAAAACTGTGCCGTGGACTTGACCTCTGTCTCAAAGATAACCTGCCTGGGGTGCTGCAACAAAGAAAGTCTTCATCATCTTCCTGTCTTGAAGATCATAGAATCAATAGGTTGGAAAGGACCCACTGGATCATCGAGACCAACCATTCCCATCAATCACTGAACCATGTCCCTCAGCACCTCATCCACCCATCTCTTAAACACCTTCAACCTCCCTGGCTAACCTGTTCCGGTGCTCAGTGACCCTTTCCATGAAATATTTTTTCCTGATGTCCAGCCTGAACCTCCCCTGGTGGAGCTTGAGGTCATTCCCTCTTCTCATGTCAAGATGATGACACCACTCTACGTGTCTCTCTGTAAAAGCGAAGAAATTCTACTTGTGGAAAGGTTGGACTGTGGCTGTTAGCAACAAGATTAACTGATACTATAAGTACCTTATGAACAGGAAGACTTGTTGAAATACATCCATGATAAGATAATAAGCTGTAGTATATCATGATGCATCGATGCTTACCATGAAGTAAGAGATTCTAGGTCAAGACAGCTTGTGAATAACAGGACCGCTCTTCTCTTTTCCACTGCTGCTTGCTCAGGGCTGGAAGAAAGGGAGGGGAAGATGGGCAGGGAGACCCTCCCAATATCAGCGTTGACTATGGATCATAAAAATCCACAGTGTCTGGCACAGACAAGTTACCAGGAGCAGATGGTAAACAGATAAATGAATGGGAATTGGCAGCGTACCTCGAGCAACCCCAGCCTCATCAAAACAGGGAAAGGGAGAGAAAAATAATCACCATGTACCACTTTGAAGTGACCACAGGGAATCTCTTCATTTGCTGGAAGGTTTCCTAAACCCAGTCTCTGGGAGCCTGGCAGGTAAATTAACACTATAGAGTCTGCGATCTAGCCCAGTGCTTTGTGGTGTAAAGCAAACACATCTCTGGAGGACGTATTCTCAACACCAGAGAAGGGATGGTTCTTCCCTCATTGGTTTCTTTTATGGAAAAGAGCAGTAAAAAAAGATTGTTCCTTTAAAATTATTTACGTGTATCCTTTAGGACTTCAGAGGGAATAGCAATATTGCAATGAAATTTATCCTTATTAGCATTAAAGCCCAAAGCAATCACGTTGAATCAGTTCTGAACAGGAACCTCCCAGGAGCAGGAAATCGAGGAGGAAATTGTTTCTACTTTCTTAATTCTGGTGGTTGCATTTGGTAGCCTGTGAGGTTCCTGTGCTGATGAACTGTATGTATTTTAACCTAAATAAATGATTTTAATTGCCTCAAAGCAGTACCTTCAGAAAAAAAAATCCTCAATATAAGGAGATAGAGCTGTTGGAATGGGTCCAGAGGAGGCCATGAAGATGATGCGAGGACTGGATTACATACAAGGACAGACTAAGAGATTTGGGTTGTTCAGCCTGGAGAAGAGAAGGCTGTGGGGAGACCTTATAATGACCTTCCAGTACTTGAAGGGGCTCCAAGAAAGCTTGGAGTGATAGGACGAGGAGCAATGAGTATAAACTGGAGAGGGGCAGAGTTAGACTAGACATAAGAAGAAATTTCTTTACGATGAGGGTGGGGAGGCCCTGGCCCAGGTCACCCAGAGCAGTGGTGGCTGCTCCATCCCTGGAGGGGTTCAAGGCCAGGTTGGATGGGGCTTTGGAGCCCCTGATGCAGTGGGAGGTGTCCCTGCCCATGGCAGGGGGTGGAATCAGATGAGCTTTAAG
>WAAB01014310.1:0-10650 GCA_013389865.1 Piaya cayana | reverse complement strand
ATGATGAAGAAATTCCTCCTCACGTCAAACCTACGTCTACCCCTTTCCAGTTTATATCCATTTCCCCTTGTCCTATCATATTCACATTCGTTACTTATCTTCAAAAACAAGACAAGGCCGTCCGGGCGAGTGCTTTGTCACACACCAAAATGAGGTGCCGTGCTCTGGCTCTGCAGCCCTGATAGTGTTTGCTACTGCAGCACCTGCCCATTCCAAGAGATCCCTGACCAGGATGGGCCTTGCACTTCTCACAACTTTTACTTTGCCTTTATGCAATAATCCCCTTCTAAGTACTGATCTGGCCTTTAACTGCTCATTTACAGAGCGTACAACTGAGGGGGAGGCTTGTCCTATGCACCAGCGTTCAGTTTTCAGTAAAGCTGCAGAAGGATTTTAGCAAACATTTTAGTTTTTCCTAACAAGCATTATTGATAAATTTGTCTTCTCCAGCTTACATTCAACGTTCTTCTTTCTCTCCAGATGGAAAAAAAATGAACTGGCAAACAAACAGGGTGTTCTGTCACAGAGGAACAGAATCCAAGAGTTAACAAACACCCCTCACATGTAGAAAAGAAGGTGCATAAGCCTTTCCTCCTCATGCCAACATCAGTAAGGGCAGTGTGCACTTTCCCATGTTCTAGGATCCTCTTCCATGCTTATCTTAGTGTACCCACCTCGGATACACAATTCTAATGCTTTTGAAAACACAGGGCTAGTTGGACTACAGGCTGTAGAATCATAGAATCACAGAATGGTTTGTGTTGGAAGGAATGTTAAAGATCATCTAGTTCCACCCCCCATACCACGGACAGGCTGCCCAAGGGCCCATCCAGACTGGCCTTGAACACCTCCAGGGATGGAGCATCCACAGCTTCCCTGGGTAACCTGTTGCAATGCTTCACCATTCTCATGGTGAAGATGTTCCTCCTTACACCCAGTCTCAATCTGCCCCTTTCCAGTTTATACCCACTACCCCTAGTCCTATTACTACAAGCCTTTTTGAACAGTCCCTCCCCAGCTTTCGTGTAGGGTTCCTTCAGGTACCGGAAAGTTGCTGTAAGGTCTCCTCAGAGCCTTCTCTTCTCTGGGCTGAACAAGCCCACCTCTCTCAGCCTGTCCTCATAGGGAAGGTGCTCCATCCCTCGGATCATCTTTGTAGCCCTCCTCTGGGCCCATGCCAACAGTTCCGTATCCTTCTTACATTAAGGATTCCAGAACTGGACAGAGTACTCCAGATGGGGTCTCACAAGAGAGGAACAGAGAGGCAGAATCACCTCCCTCAACCTGCTGGCCACACTTCTTTAGATGCAGCCCAGGATACAGTTGGCTTTCTGGGCTGTGAGTGCACGTTGCCTACTCATGTCGAGCTTCATATCAGTTAGCATCCACAAATCCTTCTCAATCTGCTTGCAATCCTTCTTGACTGCTCTCAAATCACATTGTCTCCCATTCTGTATTGAAACCGTGAGTAGTGTTGTACTATTAGCATCCTACTCTTTCAGGTAGCTCTGTCTTGAAAATCGTGAGGTGCTTCCACAATATTATACTATTGCTGTTGTGCTGTTAGTTTGCAGAGTTCTTAACATCAGGATATCCTGACTCTTGGAACAAAGAAAACAAATGGATGAAGTGCAATACAGAAGCACAAGTATTAACATTCATACATACAATGTATGGTTATAACTTTGTGGAAAAGCGGATTTTACTGGTTATAAGTTCATATGGCTTCTTGTGATTTTTCGAGTGTTTAATATTAGTGGGTGTAGTGCAATTACTTTTCTAAAGCAATGTTGATCCTGTTAGGTAACTTAACTGTAAAAGACTTAGAAGACTACTTACTTACTGGATCCTTTAAAACTTACACCCCAACTACTTCATTTTTGTTTTGAGCTACAAAGAACTGCAGTAACTTTTTTTTTCAGTTGTTGAAAAACTCTCTGCTTCACATTGGTGTGGTCCTGCCTTGAGTATTGTGTGCAGTTTTGGGTGCTTCAGGATATCGGTTTACTGAAGTGTCCAGAGGAGGGCCACAAAGTTGGTGAAGGGTCTAGAGGGCAAGTCGTATGAGGAGTGGCTGAAGTAATTTGGTCTATTCAGCCTGGAGGAGACTCAGTGGGGACCTCACAAGGGAAAGGGGAGGTGCAGAAGCTGATGACCTATTATAGGACCCTCTCTGGTGACCAATTATAGGACCCAAGGGAACGGCAGGAAGATGTTACAGGGGAGGTTTAGGTTGGATATTAGGAAAATGTTCTTCACTCAGAGGGTGGAGGAGCGTTGCAGCAGGCTCCCCAGGAAAGCAGTCATGGCACCAAACCTAACAATATTCAAAAAGCATTTAGATAGTGCCCTCAGACACATGTGAATTTGGGGGTTGTCCTATGCAGGGATAGGAGTTGAACTCAATGATCCTTGTGAGTCCCTTCCATCTTGGGTTGTTCTGTGATTCCATGATTGTTTTTCCTTTATGCTAACCTCTGCACTTCATGCAGTTTTCTGGGACAAATTGCTGAAGTGTCAGAATACTGTGAAAGAAAGGCTGTCCTCATGGCATTTCTAGCTTCACTGGATGCAAAAAATACCAGATAACTTGGTGTGTACCCACAGATGCCTAGCCCAATTTTAGATGTTATCTGAATATATAGGTCTTTAAATGAACTTAACCACCAAGCCTCTTGAGAGCATCAATAACAATCTTCTGTTTTCAAAATCTACACTACCTTTTTATATCCTTAGAACTGTGAAAAGTTTTGTGCTAATTGTAGTTGGATCAGTTGGATGTGTACCTGCCTTGTGGGATGTGATCAGACAGAATCAAAGCATTGTTAAATTTGTTTTCACTTGCACTCCCCCAGGTGCAAAGTAAGAGGCCAATCAAAAACCAGACTTAAACTGTGATATGTTGGTGTTGTATTGTTGTTTTAGTATTCCAAGAAGCTATGTAATAAACCTAACTGACAGTGTGTATTTTTCTTGGAAAATTTACGTCAAATGAAAGCAACTGCTCTAGATAGCCTAGAGGTTTTGGGGGGTTTTTTTGTTTTTTTTCCCCTGCTTTTGGACCAGTTTAAGGATCAGCAGTTGTGAAAGAAAAAAAAAAAGTGTAAAAAATGTTGCCTGACATTAATGCATATGTCTGTAAATTAACACGTATTTGTCTTACTAAACTTCTGCTTCCCAGTTGAACTACAATTCAGTGATTACTTGTCCTTAATTCATCCAAGATTTTGCTTTTGCTGATTGACTTCCCTTTTGTCTTTGGGACAGACAAGAGCTGCCCACAGAAAAACCTGGAAGATATATGTTCGATTGTGAGATTTTCAGCATCAAAAATCAGCTGTAGTATCACTCTCAGAGACTTTGAAGAGACCAGATGCTCAGATTTTGCAAGTTCTCTGTTTCATTGACTTGATTTGTGCTGTGATGATTTACTCAACTCAAAGATGTGACTCCAACATAATGCTTTTCATTGTGCTTGAGAAAAGCCAACAGAATTAAAACATAACAGGCTGCTACACATCAATGTACCCAGCCATTTGTGACTGCATTTTAAACAATCCTTGAGTAAGCTGGGCTCATCTAAAGCTTCTCTTTTGCATTCTCACGTACAGTCAGACTTGAAGGAGAACTTTCAATAGATATAGATGTTTTTGTGACTACTTACTGCATTTCTTTCCAACTTAAGTGATCACAAGATAAATATAAATGTACTAGCTCTGGCCCTTGTTCGTCCCAAGAAGCAACTGCAATGAAAAGGCAAATGGAGTCGGATCTGAAGACCTGACAAGGCTGTGCATATTTTCACAGGTAGACATGAGAACTGGAAAAGACTCGAGGAAAGGAGTATCGTGGTAGGACAAAAGGGAACAGAGTAAACTGACAGATTAATAGTTGGTGTTTCATAATTGGTGTCTCTTAAAAAGTTTTACTTGTTTGCTTATTCACTCCAAAGTTATGTACTAAGCAGCAGCAGAATTGCATGCCAGATGGTAGAGGAAGTGCCTTGCGTATCTTCCCAGTCTATTGAAGCCTGCAGGGCTGTCCTTAACCCACTGCTCTGGTTTTCATTGCAAGTCCCTTTCTTCTCCTTTTTAATTTTCCTTCTGTCAAAGAAAAAGGAGGGAGGGAGAAAGAAAAAAAAAAAAAAAAAAAGAAAAGCCGTGGTTTAAACTGGCAATAGTACCATCCTTTTGGCTTTTAGCTATCCTGTCCTGTGCCAAATATACTGTCTCCAACAGCATTCCCACAACAAATCAGTCCAGACACACAAAAGCTGTAAAAAAAGAATGGTGAAGAAAGATCCTTGATTCTCCCCCTCTGTCTCCCCCAGCCTTTTCCTTTTGCTTCTCTCCCCACGCTTCATTCCCTAGCAATGATCTCCTGCTTGCCAGTACTGTAAATGATGCTAGGACCTCCAGCCTGCAACTTTGCTGACAGCTTCCTTAGAGCGCAGGCGTCTTTGCCTTTCTGTATTAGCAGAGCATTGTAAATGAGAAGTTATATAGCATTATTCCTGTCACTTCTATCTGATAGCCAGTGTTTGAAAATATGGCACATGTATTAGTGGCACAGTCATTACTACTGGAAACTGTCAAGTCTTTCAGCTAATCTGCACCACTGCATTGTATCACAGTTTTCCCAAACTGACACCTGAAAAGATTTGATATTGTTTATTTATGCAGTACTTTATTAAAAAAATGAAAAAAAACTAAAAAAAAAAAAAAGTAATTATCAAACATTATGTAGAGACCAGTTTCAAAGAATATCAGATATTTAGGAAGTGTAAAGCATGTGTCTTTAGATGGCTCTTATTAGCAGAACCATCTTAAATCAGCAGTTGGTTATGAAAAATATGTCTTTACATCTGTTGTGGAGTCACACAGAGACAATAGGCTGGGCCATTGCCTAAGGTTAGAACCAGGTGATGATATCATCAATAGTATTAAGTTTTGGAAGGCTTCAGTTCTGTGATAGGAGTTTAAGATAAAAGAGAAAACTACGAATTCTGGGGGACATAAAGCAGAAACCCTGTGTTGCAGATTCATGGGGCAGCCTAAAAGGAGGATGTAAGTCAGTAACTTTTAGAAGGGACAAGCAAACAGAGTGCCTGAGAGGATTGGAGAATATGACAGAAGAAACATAAGAAAGCAGAATTATGCAGAGTCTGCAAGAATTTTTCTAATTACCCCCTGGAAGGTTTCTTTCATTGCTTTAAAAATCTGAGTATAATTTTCTGATTCTTGTCCCACATTTGTCTCATTCCAGATGTCTATCATTTTTCATTTTATTCTTACTAGTAAGAACAATTACTTTTAGTTATCTCTGTCATTATTAAATATGAATAATTTTGTATTTATTTGGGGACTGTTATTATGTCTTTTCTCTAGACCGGACATACTAAATTCCATAAACTCTATCTCAAAACTTTTTTCCCCAACCCTGACATTATTTTAATAATTTTACTATGAATTCTCAACAATTTACTAATGTTTTTTTAATGCATACTCAAGGTACATAGTAGGAGATATTTTTATCTGTTACCATCTCACTGTCAAGAGTAGTGAAATGATTTCTAAAGGAAAGGTAGGATGCACTATTTGTTATTGTGTAAGCTGAGCACAACAACACTCCTTGAGAGCCTCACCTACAAGAAAATGTTTAAGACAGGCAGTGGTGTTCTGTGGGTTCAGGGTAATCTTTCATTTGTTGTTGTCAATCAATCCTACTCCTTAGAAAATTGTTCTGGAAATGGAGGAGTGAGGATTGCTTGAGTTCACTGGGGCAAGGAGCCCAATTCCCTTTTTTCATTCTTAGCACATGTGAGATAGCACATTTTTGTGATTAATGATTTGTACTACTAACTAAGCAAAAATGCTTGTGCTGAAGGAATAAACAGAAGTCCATTACTAATTGGAAACAGTGAAGTTGTGTAATTTTTCCATTGCTTGCTTTGGAAAATTAAAAGTTCAACATGCTGATACTGATGCTTAAAATCTCCCCCAGTAGACAGTGAAATTCTGTATTACTCTAAAGGAAGTAACAGGTAACAATACAGTCATTTAACCTTAATAAACCACAATAATAATAATGATAAGCTGAAGAAGTAATAAGGGAATTGCTAGCACTATATTTAACAGTGTTGCACAATGCATCTGGCAGGCTGTGTTAGTTTATGCCCTTCCTCAATTCTTACAAGCAAGCAAGATTTACCTGCGCCAAGGTAAAATCAAGATATTTAAGACAAACTCATTGCCATCCTAAAAAGCAGATGTTATGCAGTGTTCATTTCAATGATTTTGCAACAGATGCTTAATAATGGACTAGAGTAGTGGAGTGGGAGGTTAAGAACACTGCCTATAATTGAAAATGTAGGTAGAAGTCAGCTATTCAGAAAATAATAGCTTATTGTACAAGATAGTAGAAATGCTAGTCATCATCTTCATATAATAACCCTACAACAAGGATAACTGCAGCACCCTGCAGGATTACTTTTTGTGAATAGGTAAAAAAAGACTGAGTAGAAAGAAGAGACTCTCCCGATAAGAGATACATACCCATTAAATACATAACTAATACTAAGTAACTGGATAGCCTTGATAAATTTGAAAGGATTACTGTCATCTTTAGAGCTGAGCATGCACACACGTATTTTCTCAGTTGGGACGTAAGTATCTCAAAATTATGGCAGTGGTTTGAAAGATGAGAGATGTGCCATATTTAACACGTGTATTCTTTCTCCTTTAATCTTAATGAGATGGCATAAGTGGCAGTACAGCTTATGGAACCCTTGCTCATATGGGATATAGAAAAGACTATAACTAAGATAATGTCTTTTCCTGGCTTTTGGAATTATAAAAGTAGAGGGAATAGCTGAAAATTTTGCATTAAGTGATATATAGTTTAAATTTTTTTCAAAGGAGACATATTGCAGTAAGAATAAATGGGGCACAAATATAATGATGGATGTAGAGACATAAAAGGTCTTGTGCCATCATTTTTAGACCAGATATTAGAAGATTTAATAACTTAATTTTTCATTTTAGCTTTGAAAATGGAGAGAAAATAATATTTGACTGGGAAAAGAAGCACTATTTAAAATAAAACTAGTACAGATTTATTAACCTTTTATACTTCTTAGATATTTGATGGTTGCACATATTAATATTGCAGAGTACCTACTTGTTGTTATTCTTTAGTATTTGTCTAGTGACTTTAATAATTAATGGTGAATTTATCTCTGTGTGTAATCTTGTTTAGACCCCTAATGAGCATTAGGATGGCATAGGTTCGGGATATACCTTGTGCAGAACTCTCCCAAATTCATTCCTGTTAGCAATGTGTGAGTAAATTAGTACAACTGAATTGGATTTTACCCGTTGCCATGTGCATTCTAGTTGTGGACTTGTTACTAGCAGTGACACGCAGCATGACTAGCAGTGACAATAACCTTCTGACTGTGGTCAGGTTGAATACCTAAGCCACTAAATTATAGCAGAACAAATGCAGATATGTATTTGGGATGAAATATCTATGGCACTTGGGTACTACTTCTTTGTTGATGCTTATCCTGTATTCACACTTTATCTGCCTTTATTCTGTCTGCGCACAAAGCTGAAGTTTGTTGCCGTTTCACAGAAGTCCTATGGTTTAATTTCCATCTTTACTTCTTACATGAATGCAGCAAGTGCAGTTTGCTGCAGGGATGGTCAGGAGATACAGCTGCGAAGTCATGGGAAAGATCTAACAATGACGCACAAACATCCTGCTAATAAACTAAACTCCCTTTGACCTAGTTTCTCATGACTGAAATATCAGGCCATATTTACAGTAATCAATCTCTTTGCATTTCTTAAAAATACATTTGTGTAAATGCAGCTGCACGAGAATCAGCAGCTTTGGAGCTCTGCTGTCACCCTTGTGTTGACATTTTATTGCCATGCTGTCAAATCCTATCGATAACCACACAAACGTTTTGATTGTTTTCTTCACTAGAGTTTCCACTTGAAATAATCTTGCTGATGATGCTGCAGAAAGAGAAAACACTCTGATTAGACAGCTTAGGAGAAAAAGCTATCTATGACTGGAAAAAAGCATCCACTAGATCTGCAGGAGGAGGGGAGGCTTTCTGCAGTAAGAATCACAGAATGGTTTTGGTTGGAAGGGACCTTAAAGATCATCTAGTTCCAACCCTTCTGCCATGGGCACAGACATCTTGCACTGGACCCAGCTACTCAAGGCCCCATCCAAACTGGTCTTGAACACCACCAGGGCTGGGGCAGCCACAACTTCCCTGGGCAACCTGTTCCAGTGCCTCATCACTCTGACTGTAAAAATGTTCCTCCTGATGTCTAGTCTAAATCTGCCCCTTTCCAGTTTATACCTACTGCCCCAAGTCCTGTCACTACAAGCCTTTGTGAACAATCTCCCCAGCTTTCTCGTAGGTTCCCTTCAGGTACTGGAAGGGCACTGTAAGGTCTTCTCAGTGTCTTCTCCAGGCTAAACAACCCCAACTCTATCAACCTGTCCTTATAGCAGAGGTGCTCCAGCCCTCTGATCATCTTCGTGGCCCTTGTCTGGACCCATTCCAACAGTTCCATATCCTTCTTATGTTGAGGATTCCAGAACTGGACACAGTAGTCCAGGTGGAGTCTCATCAGAGCAGAGTAGAGGGACAGAATCACCTCCCTCAACCTGCTGGCCACACTTCTTTTGATGCAGCCCAGGATACAGTTGGCCTTCTGGGCTGTGAGTGCACACTGTTGACTCATGTCAAGCTTCTCATCAACCAGCACCCCCAAGTCCTTCTCTGCAGGACTGCTCTCAATCACATCATCCCCCATCCTGTACTGAAACTTGGGATTGCCCCGATCGAGGTATAGGACTTGGCATTTTTGAACCTCATGAGGTTCACACAGGCCTACTTCTTCAGCTTGCCCAGTTCTCTATGGATGACATCCTGTCCATCTGGTGTGATGACTGCACCGCTCAGCTTGGTGTTATCTGCAAACTTCTTAAAGGTGCACTTGATCTCACTGTCTATATCATCAATGAAAATACTAAGCAGCACTGGTCCCAGTACAGACCTCTGAGGGACACCACTTGTCAGGGATCTCCATCTGGGCGTCAACCTGTTGACAACTACTCTCTGAATGTGACCGTTCAACCAATTCCTTATCCTCCCATCAAATTCGTATCTCTTCAATTTAGAGAGAAGGATCATAGAATCACTAGCTTGGAAAAGGCCTTTGAGATCCTCAAGCCCAACTGTACCTTTGCACTATTAAATCATGTCCCTAAGCACTTCATCTCCACATCTTTTAAATACTTCCAAGGATGGTGGCTCAATCACTTTCCTGGGCAGTCTGTTTCAGTGCCTGATAACTCTTTCAGTGAAGAAATTTTTCCTAATGTCCAGTCTGAACCTCCCCTGGTGCAACTTGAGGCCATTCCCTTTCTTGCTATCACCTATCACTTGGGAGAAGGATGTTGTAGGGGACCCTGTCACAGAAAGGCACTGGGCTAGTGAGGCAGGACTTGCCCCTGGTGAAGCCGTGCTGGCTGTCTCGAATCACCTCCCTTTCCTCCATGTGCTTTAGCATAGCTTCTAGGAAGATCTGTTCCATGATCTTCCCAGGCACAGAGATGAGGCTGACAGGTTGTTAGTTCCTGGGGTTGTCTTTTCTGCCCTGTTTAAAAATGGGTACAATGTTACCCTTCCAGTCACCATAGACTTCTCTTGAGTGTCATGACTTCTCAAATATCATGAAGAATGGCTTGGCCACCACACTGGCTAATTCCCTCAGGCCTCTGGGATGCATCTCGTCAGATCTCATAGACTTATAGATGTTAAAGTGTCTCATCCCTACACAACTGGGCAGTGCCACAATGTTAGCTGTCTGTGCTTGCACTGCCAGTTCCCTCTTTGTCTTTGCTTTGACCTTTCCTGCCTGATGTCCTACATCTGGGGACTGAGCACTCTTGTGCTTTATTGAAAACATCCTTAAATATTTGCCAGCTCTGTTCTGCTCTCTTATGCCTGAGAACCATTTCCCAGGAGGTCCTATTGATTAAGTCTCTGAAGCACTGGAAGTCTGCTTTCCTAAATTTTAGGGTCCTGGCTATACTCCTCACTTGTCCCATGTCCCTCAGGACCTTGAACTCCACCAATCCATGGTCACTGCAGCCCAGGCTGTCTCCGATCTTGACGTCACTGATGAGCTCACTTGCATTGGTGACCATCAGGTCCAGTATTGCATACTCTTGGGTAGATGTGTCTGTTACCTAGGTTAAGATATTATCTTCAATGCACTCTAGGAGTCTCCTGGTCTGCCTAAGGCTTGCTGTGCTGCTTTTCCAGCACATGTTAGGGTGGTTGAAGTCCCTCAGTAGGATGAGAGCCTGTGAGTGTGAAGCTTCCTGTAGTTGGAGAAAGAAGGCTTCACTTGTAGATTCTCCTTGATCAGATGGCCTGTAGGATACACTAACCACAAGGTTCCTTATCATAGAATCATAGAACAACCAGGTTGGAAGAGACCCACCGGATCATCGAGTCCAACTGTTCCTATTGAACACTAAACCATGCCCTTCAGCACCTCGTCCACCCGTGCCCCTTTTGTTGTCTCAGTCTTTTATTCTCATAGAATCATAGAA
>WAAB01014307.1:0-25030 GCA_013389865.1 Piaya cayana | reverse complement strand
AATCTGAACTAACTCCAAGTGGCTTCTCAGGGTCTGTGTTTGTTTGCCCTGAAACACTGCATAGGAGCCATTAGACTGAAAGTGATGAGTGCTTGAATGTGAGATATATCCATCTAAAGTTAGCCCGCGATGCATACAAAACAGCTTGTATTAAATAGTCCAGTTTCTCAGAAGCAGNCTGCGTAGGAGCCATTAGACTGAAAGTGATGAGTGCTTGAATGTGAGATATATCCATCTAAAGTTTGCCTGCGATGCATACAAAACAACTTGTGTTAAATAGTCCAGTTTCTCAGCAAGCAGTACTCTGAATGGTCTGGGGTTGTGTGGGTTTTTTGACCTGAGCTTTACTGACCCATCTGAATCCAAGCTGTGGATAATATTGTTTCTGCTTGAGACTTGGATCTTGCTGCAGAACTCTGGGAAGAGCACCTAGTCCAATCCCAAGATCTGTGTGTCCAATAGGGCTTCATTGAGATTTCAAAACTTGCCTTGCTCTGTGTAAAGCTGAGTCCTTCCAAGGATTCTCACGGGTGGAACCTGTTGCATTTTGAGGTATCCATGAAACAGCCTCGAGTTCCTTATCTGCCTTAATAGACTGTAGATTTGAACCTGGCCCTTTCCCATCTTGGGTGAATGTCCTGAGTGGCAGGCTGGAGACTTTACAGGAGCTGGGATGCTTTTCCTATCTAAAGCGTAGGTCCAAGCTGCATGCTCTCCAAGGAGAAGTTTCAGTTCAATTTATCAGAATATTTCAGATGAGAAAATGGTTTTGTCCACGCTTTTCCAGCTGGTCCTGGCTCTTTGTCTGGCTTGGGGGTCCCATGAGCTCAGACTAGCAAAGCTGAGCAGACGTCGGTGCTACCAGCTCAGCCCCATGTGTGTTCTATCCAGGAGAGGAGTCAGGCCTTTGTGCTGTGGTACGCAGGGCACTTCCACTTCAGCCAAAGGAGATTCTGGGAGTGTGACAGATACATGGATTACGGGCTATTTCTGGACCAGCCACAGGAGGTAACAAAATAAGAAATACATAAGCAATCAGGTCTTTTCATCCTGGGAGGAGCAGGAGGATCTGCAGAGCGGAGTGCTCACCAGCAAGTGCAAGGTCTGTGCCTGGGAGGATCATGGTCCCTTTTCCTGCCTAGGGGAGCCTTATTCTTCACAGTACGGAGGAGGCAAGCTTTTTCATTCACATTGAGATGTAATTCCAGCTCATCAGTTGCTGAGAGCTGGCCTGCAGCCTGCAGGATGAGGATAGACAGAGGTGAAGCTGCCCAACTCTCCTTATGTCACTCGGCTGAGCTGGGGTTCTCAGGTCACCCTGTGACATTGTGTAACTCAGGGTGCAATGAGGACAGAACAGCAGCCTTAACTCCTTCGTCTCCCAAAGCTGAATTCTGCTTTGTTGCGCTTCTTATTTTTGTGTCTCTGCTGTTAGCTATCTCTGTGGAGAAGGAGGGCTGCCTCTTACATTCCAGTTTAAGACAATTTAAGGGAAAAAACCATCAGGAGATGCCTACAAATCACTGTAAAACGTGGATCGAGTTCTTTACTTTCACCTTCATTTCACAAGTGTCAGCGTGTGAGCAGTTATATTTCTAGGAAAGCTTTTAATTCTGATAGTGGTTATAAACACTCCTGTTGATCCTGAATGATTTAAAAATCAAACTTTAAGTTCTGTCCTCTCTGCTAGGAATAACTCTGGGCTTAGAAGGAATGAGACATTAAAAATTACTAAGCCTATTAACAACTGGGTGGTTGATCCTCCTGGACTTATGTCTTCTATTACCATGGCGGCAAAACTGGCTTTACTGTCAAATAAATAATCATGACTCTAAGAGGTGGAATTGTTTGAAAATGAGAGCTATGTTTTATACTACTTCTGTTACTCAGGGAACTCTCTTCATGAGACAAGAAGTTTCACTCATGGAGAATAATATTTCTGCAGGTCCTGGCTGAATCGGTCAGCCAGCTCAGACAGGATTCCTGAGGGATCTGCTGGGCAGAGACATGCACCCCAATTCTTACTGTCTAGGTGTGATTTAGGAAACCAATCCCTACTGGAATGTGAAGATTATAAATAAGGATTAGGAAGACCAAAGAAAGTGAGAAAGAAGAGCCAAGAGCCCAGAAGGTTAAGATAAATAGTCTGGAATGTTTCAAGTACACAGGTAACGGGAGGTCAGCACAGGAGGCAGATAAGGCAGCCAGAGGAGGTCAGAGTCATCGATGATCAGAAACAAAGGATCTCCCTAAAGAACATCCAAGGCCAGGATGGATGGGGCTTTGAGAAGCCTGGTCCTATGGGAGGTGTCCTTGCCCATGGCAGGAGGGTGGAACAGGATAGGCATTCCGTGATTCTGTGATAAAACAGCGAATGGGTTCTGCAGGGATTGTCACAGCTTGGGAAGGACTTGAAACATTGGATGGCAGCAACAAGCAAATCAGTCTTGTAGGGAGCTTATTACTGTAAAATAAGGCTGCCTGTGCTTTCTTGGAGAGTTCTGAAGAGGGTGGTGCAAAATAGGCAAGCATTTCATGGATGCCTGCTTCAGAGAAGGAGGCACAGGCTGCGCAGGGGAGATGGGGCTGTGTGGTGAAGAGGTGCTGCCGCTTTCTGCTGGCAGCTGGTGCTCGCTGCACATGGCAGAGGCAACCAAGCTGGGGGCAATGAAATCTCTTGAGGAGCAGGCTTTTATTGAAGGCTTCAGTCTGTAGCACTCTATTCTTTCAATGTTAAGTAGGCATCCAGAAAAAACCCTACCAGGCCATATCTTTAGATGAAGGAAAGGCTGGGCAGAGAGTCTGTTCAGCTCTTCATCAGCACGTGCGGTATGAAATACCCGCAGCACCATGGAAGCAGCAAGTGTAAATAACAATTCATAATTAAACACGTACTTTGCAAATAAAGGAAAGATTTTGGAGGCAGCTGCCAGCCTCAGGTGGGAGGTAAGGGGGTTTTTAATCGGCTGCCCAAGGTTTCCTGTCTCCCACTTGTGCACGTTAGAAACAAGATGATCACAAAAAGAACAACTGGAGGCCACTCCTTACCAGAGCCCCGTTTTTGCTCTGTGATTGTGGGGCACTGTGCAACGTCCTGAAATAAAATGCAGCTCCGAGCTTAAAGAGTATCCCAGTGGGGTGGGTGCTGTTGCAGAGAGCCGTCACACTGTGCTATCCAGGGGCAGCTCAAGCTTCCATTGAACGCTAAGGAGAAGGTGTGAGGGGCCACAGTCAAGACACAAGGTAGGACCTCAGCGTCTTTGCACTGGGGTTGCTGTTTCCATGGTAGGGCCGAAGAAGTGTCTTTACAGGGATTAGCACGCTCCTGATCGTGAGGCTGAGCTGCCTCAGGAGATCTTCTGGGATAAGCAGCCAGGTTGCTTGGCTGAATGCGAGGCAGAGAGCTGCCAGGGCAGGAAGGTGCTGGGTTTGTGGGTCCTCTTGAGGGAGGTCACCTCTGCAGCTGCAGTCCTGGTGCTGTCTGCAGGAGTTCTCTCTGCTCAGCCAGCAGCCCTGCGCAGGAATCATCCTCTAGCAAAGCGCCCGGCCACTACCACTGCTGGAGAGCTGCCCTGCACCATCCCTCATGTGTGTGTGCGGGATCCCTCATCCCTACATTCCCCACTGGACCTGATTAATGGTATTACTTATAGCCTGGCTGATTAGTTTTCAATGTCTGATTGAGCCCACACTCCACACAGAGCTCAGTTATTATAGTTTTTTAAGAAGCTTGGGAAAAACTCTGTTGCATTTCCTTATTCCCCCTGAACAACAACCCCAGAACCCCCACAGACTCTAATTAACGCTCCTTTGTCTCTGCGAGGTAAACCCCAAAGCTATGCATGCTGGCAAGACAGGCTTCTCCCTGTGCGAGGGGAACACCCAGGCTGCTTCCCCTCACGCTGCTTGGAGCTGCCAGCAGTGAGGGTCGGATCTGTGCAGATCCATACAGGAACACTTGGAAGTGACTGAATTGGAGAGCCCTGCTCACAGCAGAGTTTAGGGTCTGTGTTGTCTGTTTCTTCACATGTTTCAACAGCTGGTTTAAAAAAAGACCCCATGTGCTGAAAGCTCCTTGGGTTGCAGTGACAGGGGAGACATAGGTGCCCACTCCTTTCCATCATTTTCCCAGGCTTTTGATTACTCTTTGTTATGTGTTGGGCACAGAGGAGAGNATTGCTCTCTACAAGTACCTGAGGGGAGGTTGTGGAGAGGAGGGAGCTGGCCTCTTCTCCCAAGTGACAGGGGACAGGATGAGAGGGAATGGCCTCAAGCTCTGCCAGGGGAGGTTTAGGCTGGACATACGGAAAAAATTCTTCACTGAAAGGGTCATTAGGCACTGTCAGAGGCTGCCCAGGGAGGTGGTTGACTCGCCTTCCCTGGAGGTGTTTAAGGTGTGTGTGGATGAGGGACATGGCTTAGAGATTGGTGGGAATGGTTGGACTCGATGATCCGGTGGGTCTCTTCCAACCTGGTGATTCTATGATTCTGTGATTCCAGTCCTGAATATCGTTACTGGCTTTTCAGAGCTGACTGACCAATGAGGAGACCAGAACGGCTTTCCTCACTGCCTGAGTGTGGCTCTTTTGTAGCCCAGGAGAACCAAACTCTGCTATTCAGGAAAGGAATGGGGAGGTTATGGCTGAGCGCTACCGCAGGCATGGTAAGGAAGTTCATTGCTGATCAAAAGCGTCTCCTGTGAGCATGGCAAAGATCTTCCGTGTCAGTATCTGCTTTCAAACAGGTTGAAACAACTCTGAGAATTGTCCCAAAGCAATCACCGTGACTGTGTGTTTCAGGGCTGTGCTGAGGTTTGTAGCACTGCTGCCTTTTCCAAAAGGGCTCAGCATCTGCCTTCCCCCTCAAAAACAGCTGGAGCCACAGGTATTGGTGTTTCTGCAGGTAAGACTGCTGGGCCAGTGCCCAGGAGGGACTCAGCAGCTCTACCTCACATGAAATCACCTTGAATCAGTGAGGTGCAGCCAGTGCACCTTCTCCCCTTTGAACTAAAGCAGTGTCACCCCAATGTCAGACTGCCTGCAAAGCATCTGCAGCTAAACTGATTCCTTTGTGGCCCTGTTAGCTAACTGGGGAGGAGGAAGGGGTGGTGAGGGTTTACCCTGGAGTTAAGATAAGTGCCTCTGCTGAGATCCTTTCCCCTCTAATGGGATCCTGCCACCATGCTGTCAGCGAGATGCCTCATTAGGCTTCAGCACAATCCTCAGCAGGCTCACCATGAATTTGAGCTGTGCTTAAACACTCCCAGGGGCTTCGTGGGGCCCCTTGTCACAGGAATCTCTCAGGGGCAGCATTGTGGGGCAGAAGTGCAGGTTAGTGTGGCTGGGACCACTGCTCCAGTCTTCCATACAAAACCCTAAACAGAGGACTTGCTCCTTAAAATACTACAGCTGCAAATATGTTTTGCTTTCAGAATTATATGTTTGTATATATAAATTGTTTATGTGAATCTTTTATTAAACCCTCATTTGCAGCAGGCCACCTGTCCTTTCTCTACCTGGCAGTGCAATCACCTCTAAAAATTAATATGTTTTCATGGTAAACTCAGGAAGAAAAGATTAAAGCAGCTCATGGTGCTGGCACTTCCCAGGGCTGCACTAAAGGAGGCTCTGCTCCTGGGGTAAGAGAGCAAGGCTGGTGAAGGAGCAGGGAGAGGGATCTTTCCAGCTTTCTGAGAGGCTCAGCATCATCTCAGTGGAGAGAGGTGGCAGAGACAAAGCAGGATGTGATGTGGCACATGGAAAGAAAAGTCAGCTAAGGCAGGATACGGGGTAAAATTTGGATGAAGATAAGCACGGTGAGCAAAAAGGCCATTCCAAAGCAGTCGCTTTCCCTAATGGAGGTGAAAGTACTGCTCGCTTCCCCGCTATATCTCATCCGCAATGTGAGGCTTAACATTCCTGGCTGGCACGTGGGGGCTTGGAGAGGGAGCGTGGGGGAGGACCGAGCTGGACACAAAGACGGCTGGCCTCTCAGCGGAATGGCATCCAAGCCATCTCAGCTATCCAAAGCCCCAGATGCCGGCATGTGCGCTTAGCCTGCAGCCTGCTAAGCACGGAACAAGAGGCAATTGCAGTGCACCTCGGCGAGGAGGGGGCCTTGCAGACACCCTTTTCTGCAGTGTGGGGGTTCCTTCAGCAAGCGTCTCCTCTGTGTTTCTGTGCAAAAAAATGGGAGCAAGCGAGAATACTGGATTGTTTCGGGCTCTCCTGTGCCTGCGGGAAGGAAGGAGCCGACGTGATAGTTGCACGGTGTTTGTGTGCTGCATGCGTGTGAGGAAGGAGGGTAAATATTCCTTTGCTAACTTTGTGGAAATATCAGTAGTGAGAGCCACAGGCTTCTCTTTCTTGTTCTCATGATTTCTATTAGCTTTTCTCCTGTGTGTTCAGAGCGTTCCTTGAGCTCTCGTAAGGTGGAAGGGGAAAATCCCACATCGCAGCCCCGGAACTCCACCCGTAGGGATCTAGAGTCCCAAAATGCAGATGTAGGATAATGAGTTTTGCACCACGGATGCTGCAGCTGATCCCTCTCCTGATGGCCAAGAGGCAGTGCTGCAATGTTGTGCAGCAACTCTGGAACAGTTGTGAGGGGCACTCACAGGGGCTGAGTGCTCCCTAGGTATAAAGGAGAGCAAACTGTCACTTCTGTCACCTGCCTGGGCAGCAATGTTAAGAAGAAAAGGGACATGTGTGGATTTCTGGGATGTTTTCTTTGCACTGTTTAAAATCCAATGCCCCTGCCTTGCTCCCAAGCCTGTGCATTGCCTTCTTTCTTAAAATCCTTATTAAATTTAGGATACAAGGCTAAGTTTTTTGCGTGTTGATGTTTATGTGGCTGTGATTTCTACTGACAGGGACACCCATGCAGTGAAGGGATGCACAGACCTGTCTGCCGGCCCGCTCAACCCGGACTGCTTGACGACTGACTTTCAGCCCAGCAAAACCTCATGGTCGGGAGGAATTAAGTTGCGGCTGAAGAGCAGGTGAGCATGCACGTGTCTGTGTCCCTGTCTGCTGTGTGTGCTTTGTGGCTGCTCTTGGAGAGAGGATGGCAAACTCCACTCCTCTGTTGTGGGAATGAGGGTAGCAGTACTGCTGGAGTGGAGCAGCACGAATCCCCAGCGTCTGAGGCATCACATGGTGAAAGAGGTCCAGGATGGTTCCTTAACATCATGCCCACCTCTTCCCAAGGCTTCCTTGCCCTCAGCACAGTGTCAGGCAGATGAATTCTCCATTTGGAATTTGAGCGTAGCATCAATGCTGCTGGATGTCAGTACCACTTACACAGGCCTGGGTGTAAAATAGTTACTGCTTTGGCTGCCAGTACACCTGAGGGTGACTCGCTGAGGAGGAGTCCTGGAAGAGGTGTCATTTCTCCTCAAACACTTTGTCAGTGGTGGTTGGAGGTTGCCAGAGATGCCAGACCAAAATACCTCCACAGCAGTGATGTCAGCCTGCCGTGGCTCACCAGCATTGAGTTCCTGGCTTTCCAAAACCACCTGGCTTCTTCCAAGTTTCAGAGTTGTAGTGGGAGTTTGGCATTCACGGCAATCCTGCTGAGTGCCTATCTGCATTTTTAAATGATTAAATGATTTTAAGTGATGCTGAAGTCACGTTCTGATCTTATCAGCAAGGATGTGTATCTGGAACAAACTCGCTGACCTCAGTGGTGCTGCTTCCACTGGAAGCAGTTACAGATGCTGACCCTGCTCAGCCTGGGCAGCTGCAAAGGGAGGAAAAAGGACTTAGCTCTTCCACCAGCATTCATGTGTGTAACCTCACTGGATTTGTAGTGCTTTCCTCCAAAGGAAGATTTGCACCATAAATTATCTCTTTCTCGGGTGGAGCAGATTTTAGGGGTTGAAATCTCTCTTCAAGCTGTTTTTCATAGAATCAGAGAATCACAGAATGGTTTGGGTCAGAAGAGACTTCAAAACCCACCCAGTGCCACCCTCTTGCCACAGGCAGGGACACATTCCACTCGATCAGGGGCTCCAAATCCCATCCAGCCTGGCCCTGGACCCCTCCAAGGATGAGGCAGCCATGGCTGCTCTGGGCAACCTGGGCCAGGGCCTCCCACCCTCACAGGAAAACATTTGTCTCTCAGATCTCATCTCAATCTTCCTTCTTTCAGTGTAAAGCCTGGGAGAGGTATCAGAGAGATTTCTCTCTGGCTAGGGTGTGGGACCCTGCAGTTACTGAGGTATGGGATCCAATGTAGGAATAAAGCCCCCATAAACCCACTACCTTCCTATAACACCGAGTCCTTCAGTATATGCCTTCTGGAAATCCTGCTTGCTGGTCAGTCTAGCAGCAAGGTTAGCATTTTACTTGGATGAATTTGTCTTTGGATGCAGTGCCAGTGTTTTGCCTATATTGAAGACTGTGTCTGCAGTTTGACTTGTCTGAAGCTCTGGTTCCAAACAGGAAGCTGCTTTAATGTATAAGAATTTGAGTGTGGGAGGGTATTTCAGACTCGGCGGCCTTTGTGGTAGCACCGGATACAATTTCCCAGCTTGTTTACTCTCCACAGACTCGCCCTGGGCAATGAAGGGAATGGGCTGTCAGCGCCCCAATTCTTTCTGAAATTCAGAGTGACGAATGAGTGCCCGTGGTCCAAGGGGAACTCCAGAGTGCAGGACCAGTTTCTCAGGTGCTGCAGTTGAGCATCTACAGAAAGGAGCAGCACAGCACCAGGCTGCGTAAGGTTCACCCTCCTGAGCGTGCACTCAGTGGTTGTTCACAAGCTTACCTCGTGTCCTCCACCCTGCAAAACAAACACGACCAGGACAACACTGCCAGCTGGTGCAGCCACAGCTCTGCCCAGCGGTAAAGGGTGATCTCACATGTGAAGGAAGGAAGAATTAGGCCTAGAAATTCAAATGTGAGAGTGTCTTTCACCAAAAAAATGGTTATTACCAAAGTGATTACAAGTTTTCCTGAGGGAGAAGACAGGTTCATTAGTTGTTCTGTGATTGGAATTGTGTTAGATCACTGCAGGTTTGCTATTCCTCCCACTCCACTGGTGTGAGTTCCAGTGACAGACTCAAGAACAGGCAGCTATCCCAACTGCTTTGTAGAATCATAGAATCATATAGAATAACCAAGTTGGAAAAGACCCTCTGGATCATCGAGTCCAACCATTCCTATCAAACACTAACCCATGTCCCTCAGCACCTCATCCACCTGTCCCTTAAACCCCTCCAGGGAAGGTGAATCAACCCCCTCCCTGGGCAGCCTCTGCCAGTGCCCAATGACCCTTTCTGTGACTTTTTTTTCCTAATGTCCAGCCTAAATTCCTGCTGGGACAGTAAGATGAACTCCCAGCTAGGATTGAATCACAATTTCACCTGACATGTTAGAAGTCTGAACTCCACTTGGTCCCCCTTGCTTTTTTTTTGCCTTGTGGTATGTTGGCAAGCAGTCTGTTTGTGAACAGTTCCTCCCCACTACGTGTACGTAAATTCACACATAGGTTCAGCACATACAGCTAGAGGTGTTTCTTCTCTCCCCATTTATCATTTCTACATTAGCACTTTGTATTGAGTTTATTAGCGTTGCCTGTGATTTGTATTAGCGTGGCCTGAAACTTGGAGGAGAACCCAGCTACTGTCTGTACTGCTTGCCCTGCAAATCCCCTTGGTTACCTGCCGTGCATGTTACGTTTGGATAATCAGGCTCACAGGGCAGTGTTCCTGCTGCCAGCCACCAAATTCCTCCTAAGCGCTGAACGAGACCAGGAAAAACACATTCCTTCCATTGTTTCAAAGTCTCTCCTGTTGCAAGTTGCTGTGTGTTTGATATCAGCGTACGAAAGAATCTAAGCTATGCTTGTTTTTCTGTCTTTTAAACTAATTTACTGGATGGAGGAGAATGAGGAAAAGTTATTTGAATTAAGCCCGTTGAGCCACATGGATAAATCAGTGCAGCGCTGTGGCTTCTGCAAAGCTGTGGGCAGTGAAAGCCACTGTTGGGTCTGGCTGCTGAGATTTCCTGCCTCTGCTCTGAGAGATGGTGTGAATGCCTGGAGAAGATGGGGAATAATCTGGTCCTTCTCAAAGACAGTAAGTTTGTCAGCTGTATCTTTCCTATGTCTGTTCTTTCATCCTCTTTTTCCAGCAAAGGAAAATTGTAGCAAGAAGAGGAAAGTTGCAGAGGGGCTCTAATCCAGCTCCTCATTTGAATCCAGAAATGCTCCAGGCAGGAGGCCCGGTTGGCTTCCATGTCCCTAAGCCGCAGTTCTCTTGAACGGCACAGATGGGCTATCCTGGCAGCAAGTACTTTCTCCAAATAGAGATATGAAATACTCTTCATTTTGCAGGTTAAATCATACTTACTGTGTTGCTTGGTAATGCTTTCTTTAAAAAAGAAAGCTGTCAGAAGATCCCAGTAGGACAAAATCCTTGAATCTGGAAATCAGCAATAGTGAAGCCTGTGCACATCCCCTCTCACACTGATAACCACATTCCCGCTGTTCCTGTCCAGGTCTGCTTAGCGTCAGGGAATGTCAGTGGGACCCTTTCTTTTGTCCTCAATCTAAATATTGCCTGTCAGATGTGCACTTGTGCAAAGGGAAATCAAGGCAGGGAGGGTGCTCTGTGGTAGGGTGTAAGTTGCTTCACCTCTTGAAACCTTTCTTTTCCTGGAGAATAGATAAATCCCCATCTCAGATAAGACAGGGCATGAGTTACCAAAGAAATGTGATAACACAGAGGTGTGATGTGCAAGGCCAATAATCATTAATTATAGTGTTTGACTATTCCTGAGTTCAGCTAAGGGGAGACCACTGCTCACAGCTGCCTCACCTCTGAGTGATCCCGGCACTTCTGCTGCAGCCTGCATGGAGAGATTTTCTCTTCGAAAAGCCATCTTCGGTCTCTTGAGAACTCTGACAAGTTTTGCTGCAGCACATGATGCTTTCAGCTGCCCACACCATGTTCCTTTCCAGAGGCAGCAGGATGAGCATCGCTGTACGCTTGGTCATTTCCATCCACAAAATAACCTTCCTGTAGAATTTTTCTCTGCCTGCTTTTGGTGCCAGGGAGACAAGAGGAGGAAGGGGGGGTGTTTCCTGCATGTGGAGCTGCAAAGAACAATAGCAGAAATCTGTATGTACATCCACACGTTTGGGTGTCATCTCTGCTTCCACACCAGGCATTTCTTTCCAGTAGAGTGGTGGGGAGCTTTTACTGAAGAGCTGGCAATAGTAACGATAGAAGATCTGAGCAGAAGCCTCAGATTCTCTGCTTCCTCACTCCAGAGAGACTTTAGGGAGCTTAGTCTCGCAGTTCTGACATGGCACTCGGCGCCTGGCCTGATGCAATCCAGCCATACTGAGTGATGCTCGTCAAAGGGGAAAAGCAAACAATGTCTGACACATCAACTGGAAACCACACACAGGCACGACATCTGCCTGTGCCACTGAGAAAGGGGCTGGGGAGGGAAATGGGGTCGGCTGGCCTGGAGTAGAGCCCTGAACTTGGCTGGGGTGTTTTTCTCAAGGCTTTTTGTTGTTGTTGTTGTTGTTGAAGACTGAGACTGCTGGAACCTGTGAGATACCCTGAAGGGATGCTTTCCTGCCCTTCCAGTCTTTCCAGTAAGTTCTCCTTCTTTTTAGGCAGCATTGAGAGGGGACAGAGCTCACTCCAGATCCCTCCTACCCCAGAATTTACCAGAAGGGCTCTGTGAGCCTAAACAGACACATTCAGTGAAAGACATCAAGCTGACCCGTTATGGTCCGACTTCTCTCTAATTGGCCTTGTCTGTTATGCTTATTTTTAGAACCATGACTGAACCTTAATTAAGAGCGACATTGCTTTGAGGAGATTGCGGCCTCACTCTGTGGAAATCCTAATAGGCTTCCAAGTGCTTTAGTTTTTCCTTCATCTCCTGCTTAATAGCTGGGCAGAGGGACTGCAGCAGCGCGTGAGGGTGTCTACAGAATGTACCCCTGCTATGCCAGTGCTCCTCATAGATGTGGCCATCTTGGAGACAGGTCCACAACAGTGATCATTCAGATTGTTCTTCATACTCTGTGTTTGTGCAGCTACCTTTGCCACACACTTTTTCTTGGTTTAGGTATACCCTTAGTTTGAAATCTCAGCTTCTGCGGCGATGACAGGGTAAGGATGGGCAACTGCCTTCTTGGCTTTTCATCTTGTGGCTCAGTGCCTGGGACTGGATCTGAGAAGCACAAGCTTTGCACTTGCATCCAAATCTGTCTTCTCCACTGCAGGGACCTTGTCCATTTCTGCCTCCCCAGAGAACGAGGCCAGGCCAGGCCGTGACTCTTTCTTCTAGCTCTGGCAACCTCCCACACAACCACCTGGGCAACACGACTGCTGGGGGGAAGCACATCCACATTTGTCAGTGATGGCACAGAGTGACCTTCTTGGCCTTAGGTCTCTTCTTATTTCTTCCCATCTTTCTTGGGCACATTAGCACCAGCAGCTGGTCAAAGTCACCCCCGCAGGTCATGGAAAACATGTCCTGCTGATTACTGCTCTTGCCTGGATAAGAAGATGGCTTCTGCTCCTTGGGAAGAGATGCATTTCTTGAAAGGTTCTGCTGCCTTTATCTTCAGCGCTCTCCATCTCTGCTGAGGAGGATTTTGAAGCTTGCTGGACAGAGAAGCAATGAGCACGAAGTTAGTGGTAGAAGTATTCACAAATGGTTGCTATTGAGCCATCTTAGATGATGTATTGGCCTGATGAAGACTTGGCTCCTTGCAAGCTCTGAGTGTGATGCAGCAGAAATCAATCATTTTACTGAGGCATTGGTGAGACTGAGTTGCTAATTCATCAGCCACAGCAGCCCCTCCCTGGCTCAGCAGCTTTCTCAAAGGCTGAGTTACATTCTGCTGTGGTCTGCAGTCTGTGCTTCTGTAGGGAAGGTGCTTTCCTTGCTAGAAGAGAAGGATTTCCCTTCAGCAGCTTGCTTTGATACTCTCACCTGTGTCTAATCTTCACAGTGAATCCCTCCCATGATGTGCCTCAGGGTCCTGCACCGTGAAAGACCAGGATGTAGCATGTGAGGGGAGGGAACTGCTTCCTTCCTGCTTCTCATTCCAAGGTCCTGTAAACTGGGCATAAGGATCCACCTGCAGCTGTCAGGGCGGTGGTGGTCGGGTTTGCTGGCTTGCCATGCTCCTTGACCTCAGCCAAACTATGCTGCTGGCAGCCTGGAGCAGAGGAGTCTGCAGGGGTTATTTGAACATCTTGTTCTTTTCTTCCAAAACTGTTCCACTTGGAGGGTTAGGAAAAAGGAAACTTCTCTAGGTAAATGTACATTAAATGAAAGTGGTGATGTGAAGAAGCCAGGCTGTTTGCTTTGAATAAAGTTGACATTTTCACCCAGAAGCATCTGTGCACCCTTGGAGGACATTGGGCTGGAGTATATTGGAAATGCAAAGCGCTCAAGTTGTGCATGTGCTCCGGCATCAGGAGAGAACAGAATGAGAACAGAAATTAGATTGAATACACTAATCTGGATGGGTTTAGTTTGTAACCTTGGGGGAAAGATCAGTTATCCAGTGAAGAAAGCTTCAGCTGGCCCTCTTTAGGTGCCGCTTTATTTGTAGAGTTAGTGCTGGAGGTATCTTTATAAAGTTCCACTACTGTTCTGCATACAGAGTGTAAAATTAATCTACAGAGATTACCGAGAGCCTGCTTGGCTCTTCCTACAAAGCTATTAATGGTGAAGGGCCTCAGAAACGTCAGCATGGTCCTCTCAGCCCGGACCGTGTCAAACCTTTGCCAGACTGCATTAGAGGAGGCTGCTAGTGTGCTGGTCACGTTTCTGTCTGAAAATGCTGTGACCAGTATAGCAAAAAGGAGCACCCTCAGCTGGATAAAATTAAAGACTATTCTTTTCTCTTTAATTTTCCAGTTTATGGTGTTAATTGAGGAGTATCTGGGGTGTAATCAGTGTTACAGCTGCTGTGGAGCTGATTTAGATGCCAGCATCGCGTCAAGGTCCACTAACTTCTCCGAGTATCTTCACTCCGAGGCATTTGTTGTGATGCCAGCCTGACCTGGGTGCCCAAGTTATCTGATCACTGGAGGTGTCCACAAGGAACCAGAGTCTCTTTTCCAGCCTTGGCATTTACAACAGAAGGATCACTTTCTTCATTATCTGAAGTGGAGGTTTTGTTAGTGTTAAGATTGTCCAGACACTTTCACAAGCAGTGTACAGGTACAGCCCTTGAGGAACTGGTACGAAGGATAAGGGGAGGAGATCTTTTTATTATTGTTGTTGTTATTATTATTAGTTATTTTTGAAATCCCACAGCTTCCTTGGACAAAGTGTTGGCTGTTGTTCCTGGCTTTGTTCAAGGAAACTCAGCTATGCCGAGTTTATTCCATAAAGATGTAATGATTTATTTGTCTTCACTCAAGTCAGGAATTAGCATGTTTTATCACTCATCAAGTTTGTTTAGAATGAATCAGGATCTGACATTGTGGGCTGTGCTAAACCAGTTCTGCCCCGCTTGCCAAAAAGTGTTGAATCCTGCACTGGTTTTTATTGCTTCCCGAACATTGTGCTCTGCAGCAAAGCACGTGTAACCAGAAGCAGTTGCAGTTGGCAGCTGGACCACGTTCAGCTCCCCCCATCTGTCATGGGAGATTTCTCCTGCAGCCACTGCGGGTCTCGCTGTTGCATTGTGCTCCAGTCCTTCTCCCTAATGAGGCAATAATAATTATAAACTAAGCTAAAGGAAGAGGAGTGAAGCAAGGTGCTGTTTTCAGGTGTTGCAGAAGACTGAAGCTAGGAACTTCTTAGCGCTCCCTGAACACCCACACACAGGCATTGGCTGTGCCTTTCTTTTACAACCTCCAAGCTCCATCCCAAGGAGGGTCTTTCTGCTGATTCAGTGGGAACTGGATCAGGGCCTCTGTTCCCTGCCTTCTGGAGCACGTGTGTGCGCAGAGACCCTCTGTGCTTCCGTCCCACTGCCTCCTCAGACATCAGCCGCAGGAGCCTGCAACATGAGCTGGAGATCATGTGTACTGCAGCGCTTCCTCCCTTGGCTTAAGCTGGGCTAAGATTCAGTTACGCTTAATCCACGTTTCCAGGATCAGGTAGGTGTGGAAACAATGCGAGGTTATCCCATGCTGAGCTGGTACAGCATGTCTTCTGTCTTCAATTCACAGCTTTGCTCTTCACGTGTTGTATTATTACAAGGATATTAACCAGAAGAGCTTAAAATACCTGTGGCTGGGAAGATCGGCTGCACAGCCCCTGTCCGGCTTTTTGCTGATTGAATCAAGGGATAACACACTTGCAATCGTTCCATGTGTTTTCACAAGCAGAAAAATAACACTGGGGCTCATACTACTTGGGATTACAAAGAGAGTCTTTACATCTCTGCAATGGAAAAGGCAAGAACGCAGGTTATTCCTAAAACCAGTTTTGTCTCTGTCCCACCTGGCAGTGTTTAGCCACCTTGTTTCTTGGGCAAGGAGCTAGACAGCAGAGCTCTGTTCTAAACACACCTATACATGTGATGGGGAAACACTACTGGGTTCAGCTCACATGTTGTAAACCTCCTGTTCAGCTTTCCTTACAATGATCCTGCCACAATAGCTGTTAAAAGGAAAGGAATGTCTCTTTTTCTTTCTTCTTAGCTGATGAGGAATGCTTCTGAATGCTTCTGAAATCAGTATAGAAAATGTACTGATGAAAAGTTTTACTTCTTACTTTCTGCCAATACTTTTCCATGTCATAGAACATCAGCTGGTGCCAACATTACCTTGAGACAGGAAAGGATCAGAGAATCATGGAATGGTTTGAATCAGAAGGGACCTCAAAGCCCATCCAGTTCCAACCCAACTCCCACTGGATCAGGGGCTCCAAGCCCCATCCAGCCTGGCCTTGAACATCTCCAGGGATGGGGCAGCCACAACTGCTCTGGGCAGCCTGGGCCAAGGCTTCCCCATCCTCACAGGAAATAATTTCTTCCGAAGATCTCGCTGCAATATCCGCTGTTTTAATCCAAAGATCGGACCTCAACAATTGTTTTTCACTTTGTATGTTTTCCTGTGTCATTTCATTTCATAGTCATAGGCAGTGCTAGGAGAGTCCTCTTTCAGACTCTGCCTTACATCCGCAGAGGGTATTTTAATCTATTTAGTGACTTATTCAGGACATGCTGTGTGGCGAAGTTTGCAGTGAGATAAAGGCTTTAGGGATGCACAACATCCTCCTTTCACATTTATGCTTTATAGGTAGTTGAGGCTGTCCTGCAGGCTGTCACATTTGGGACTCAGCGCCACACAGGTATAGTGCTGCACCTCAGTCCCACAGGAAGAGTTAGAAACTGTGGAGGTGAGTGCTAGAGCAGGGGGAGAGATCACCCATGGAAAGCAGAGGGAGGATTAAGGACAAGCCCAAAGGCTGGGGGAAGGAGAGTCTGCGTAGTGTGTTCAGGGTGCTTGTTCACTAATCCCCTGCTTGGACTTTCCATTATGTTCTTCCAATAAGGCTGTCAAATGTTTTTTTTCTCCAAAGAGCTGAGGACTTCCTCAGCGTTGGTGGCTGCAGCAAGCAAAGGGCAGCTGTGTCGTGCTGTGCCCGGGGACACACTCGGGCTTGCATCTCCAAGAATCACATGTGGAGCATCGCTGGGGAGCCCACACGTAGCCCTGTCTGCAAATCAATCCTGGTGGATGGGCCCCTGAGGAATAAGGCTGCTGGCTGAGGGATAGAGGGCAAGAACCCCACATTCAGTGATAACCCACTGCCCATGCCTGTTGCCTTGTCAATACAAGGGGCAGCATGCTGTGTGAATGTCAGAATGGCACGTGATTACTGCTTGAGTAATGCGGAAGAGATGGGAACATAACGATGAAACACAACCATTTTTAAATATTGGTGTTACTTCACATTCATCCTCTTTGTAAGAACTGGCCCGTTGCTGATGTGCAAAATCCTTCTGCTTTTTACCTAGGCGGAGTGAAATTCCAGGCCGTCCGCACTCCTGGCATTCAACCAAACTCGCAGAGAACCAACCCGATCCCAGCATGATGCAAATATCTCAGGGCACGCTTGGCACCCCTTGGCATCAATCCTACCACTCCAGGTAAGTGGGATTCTGTGCTGAGCAGGCAGAGATGTAAAGCAGTATGTATCTTTAATTTGGTGATGTTTTCCCTGCTTTCATGGGTGTAGAAATCAGGCGTGCCCTAGTTCTCCTAGTCCTATGTCCTCCCTATTTCCAGTGTCATGCTGGCTTCAAGAAGGCTCAGTCTTATGCCCAAGGATGTGTTTTGATGGTACTGACCACAGATCAGGGCCCAAATCTAGAGCACAGGAGTGAAGGAAGGAGACAAACATACGATGGAAAAATGCTACCAGTCGCCTCCGTGCGGCTGGACAGGTTCACAAACAACCAGGATTGGGATTATAGTCAGGAAAGCTTAGATTCCTGCTTGGTTACCCAGATAAAGTGGCTGTGTTTTCCTCCTCTAAGTGCTCTGTGAGGTGATTAGCAGCTAGGAAATCAATTGCTTGAAAAATTTCCCTTCCTACCAAGACTGGAGCCCACTTTCAGGACGTTAAGGCAGGTTTCTGCTGCTGGAGTCCTGCTCTTCATCCTGTGAGCTGCCCCTGTGTAGAAACACAGGATGGTTCTTGCCCCAGGAAAGGAAAAGAAATGCAAAGTCAAAATGAACCTGTTAAGAAGAAGGAAGAAATAGTGTAGAGAAGAGGGCAACCATGTCTGTCAGCAGAAGGGAGCCTCTCTCCAGAGCAGCTGACAGTAGTTCATCAGCGACGATATTCCCAGGGTGAGAAGTTCNAGATAAAGTGGCTGTGTTTTCCTCCTCTAAGTGCTCTGTGAGGTGATTAGCAGCTAGGAAATCAATTGCTTGAAAAATTTCCCTTCCTACCAAGACTGGAGCCCACTTTCAGGACGTTAAGGCAGGTTTCTGCTGCTGGAGTCCTGCTCTGCATCCTGTCAGCTGCCCCTGTGTAGAAACACAGGATGGTTCTTTCCCCAGGAAAGGAAAAGAAATCCAGAGTCAAAATGAACCTGTTAAGAAGGAAGAAAGAGTGTAGAGAAGAGGGCAACCATGTCTGTCAGCAGAAGGGAGCCTCTCTCCAGAGCAGCTGACAGTAGTTCATCAGCGACGATATTCCCAGGGTGAGAAGTTCAGCAAGGGATTTCCTGGGTTTGGCAGTCGCTTTCTGCAGGGGTCAGCTCTATCCTAGCTGTACATGCATGGCTGTTTCTCTAAGTGAGCATTGTGGTTTATCAGTCCCCAGAAGACTAAACTAGTGACCTGAGTGCTGTTAGAAGAGGGTGGTGTGAGGCACCTCTGGTTTTCACTGAGGCTGAGGCAGACTGGAAGCAGCGATGTGGTCCCAGCAAGCTGAGGCTGTTTCTGTGAGGCTGTGCAGTGTGGTGAGTACTGGGAGAAGAGCTACCTGAGGAAGACAAGAACCTCAGCTACTGCAAGCAGCCCTGGTGATAGTTGGTGGGCAGCTGGATTTGGGGCAGCTTTAAATCCTGCCCTTGGAGGATTTTCCCTGGCTAGGTAGAAGAGTTTCAGGAGCAGGGAACTCGCACTGTAGCCACTGGGACTTAAACATCATCTCTTCTACAGGCAAGACTGAGCCTTGGGAGAGGGGAGGGAAACGAAAACAAAGCATTAAATAAAGTGAGGAGAGGGTTGCTGCAAAAATTTTGTGTTCATTTCTGACCTGCAGGACAGGTCAGGCTGCAGGACATTAACTTCCCACCGAGGGGCTTTGCTTCCCAGCCACAGCTCCTGTCAGAGACTGGCAGCATGGCTCTGTCTCCGGGGTGCTGGAAGAGGAGCACGGGGAGCATCTAGTGGCCAGCTGGCCAGGGCTCTGCTGGCCATTGCCAGGGAGATAGGGTTTTAAACTGGCATAGAGTGGTGCATTTCAATGAGTAAAGCAGCTTTATCCTGAGATCAGCCGTATCTCTTCCTGCCTGTGCTCCTCTGCATCTCTCTGCAGAGCAGCTCCTTTTCCCCTTGCAGGCAGGCTTCCTTCTGCCTTTCCTTATCCTTAGCAGCCTTCTCCTCCCTCTCAATCCTGTGGGGTCTTAATCTAGTGGGGTGGAAGTGGCTGAGGCTGGGCTGTGATCTGGAGCAAGCTCAAAGCTTGGTAGGGAGGGGGTTACTAAACACACCTCCTGCCTCCTCACTTCCCTGGGCTCCTGTGCATCCCCAGCTCACCCTCTGCACAGAGCAGCTTTGGGTCTGTTATCCCTTCAAAGCAAAGCACACAGAAATGAAGCTTGCCTTTTTCTGTGCCAGCTGGAGCTGCAGCTTGCACGCTGGCAAACCCAGGCTCCTCTCCATTCCTGCTCCCAGGTCCGAGCCTTGCCCTGCCACCCTTCATGCAGAACAGCAATCTTTCCATTCCTGCTGCTTTCCTGTGGCTCTGCCAGGACAGTGCACATGGCTGCAGAGCAATATCTAAGGGAGGGGGGGAACAGAGGGAAGAGCAGTGAAATCCTCAGGCTCTGCTCTCCAATCCTCAATGTTATTGGCTTGAATCTGGGAGGAGAGATTATCCAGGAGAAACTCCATGTAAATCTGTGATATCCCCAGTGAAGAATGAAAGAACTGTGGTGGACACAAGGATCTCCCTTTCCACTAGTAGAAAGATTTCTGAATCTCCTTCTTTTGGGACACATCTCTGGCAGCCAGGAGTCCTCCTTTGGCTCCACAGATCTTGGAGCAGGTGCCGAGGTGTCCCTGCGCCCTCTTAGTTGCATGTGCAGGCAGCCATGAAGGCTTCCCAGGGTGTTCTCAGGCTGTTTCTGTTGTTGCACCCCCACTTGCCTCCACTCACAAACACATGCATCTCCTCTCTGTCTTGTCAGTTTAGTTTTTGCGCAGCAAACAAACTGTCCTTGGGACAGCTGAATTTCCAGGAAGCCTGCCAGACCATAGCCTTCATCTCCATAAAAAGAAATGAAATAGGAAAAAAAGAAAGAGATTAGATTCCCCCCAGAACATCCTTGGTGCTCCTCTCCTCCTCCTCAGTGGCGTCGGCACTCATTCAGCTTTCCAAGTGCCTTGGATAGGTTTGATGGGTGGGGTTGATCCTCCCTGGCTCCAGAGATGCTCTGTCCTTCTGTCTGCGCTTCCCTCCCACCCTTCTGTGGTAAATAAGAGCCATGTGTTGCAATGTCAAGCAGTTCCTCTGTGCACTGGGATGACTGCAAACAGGGGATGGAGTAAGGCCCAAATATGGGTTTTCATCTGCGCTCCTCAAAACTAAACATCTTGCTTCTGAGCTCACTTATAAGTTGTTGTGCCTCTGCTCTGCTGACAGTGGATTTTTACTCCTCTCTTGCTCTTCCCCAGCTCCTCAACCAGCGATCTCTCTGGCTATGAGCATGGCTATCTGAGGAGGAGTCCTGACCAGTACAGTTCCCGGGGCAGCATGGAGAGTTTGGACCACTCATCCCCTGGCTACCACCCTTGTCACCTCTCCCCGGCCAAATCCACCAACAGCATCGACCAGCTCTCCCACCTCCACAGCAAGAGGGACTCTGCCTACAGCTCCTTCTCCACCAACTCGAGCATCCCTGAGTATCCCACTCCTCCGTTCAGCAAGGAGCACTCCTACTCCACGGACAGCATGCACTCCCGAGGCGGCCTGCAGGAGGGGATGAGACAAGCTGACATCAGGTACATCAAGACGGTCTACGACGCCCAGAGAGGGATCTCTAAGGAGTACGAGGTGAAGTCCTCTGCCTTGCTTCCAAGCTGCGAGGCCCGGGCCTCACTGGACAGTCACGGCAGGCTCCATGGCTTCAGCCGGCACAGCACAACTCCCTCCTGGGCACAGCTAGGCCACGGTTCCTCGGACAGCAAGAGCCAGCCCCAAAAGGGACCTCCCTTGCCACCCGCTCGCAGCGACAGCTACGCAGCCATCAGGCATCACGAGAGGCCCAGCTCATGTGCTGGCCTCGATCTGAACAAACTTAGTCGGAGCCAACCGAAAGGGGCCTGGCCTGCGTTTGTCAGCACCCTGTCCCAGGGCCCGCTGCTGAAACCCCCTTTTGGAGAAGGGCAGCTGCACACCGTGGTGGAGAAGAGCCCAGAGAGCAGCCCCACAATGAAGCCCAAGCAGAGCTATGCCCAGACAGCCCAGCCGGGGCAGCCCCTACTGCCTACTGGTGTCTATCCAGTCCCATCTCCAGAGCCGCACTATGCCCAGATGCCCCAGCCTTCTGCAAGCAATAATGGGACACTTTATCCAGCTCTGGCCAAAGAAAGCGGTTACTCTCCACCCCTTCCATCCTCTTACGACAAGGCTGTACCCAGCAGCACCCTGGGCTTTGACGAGAATGGAAACCAAAGCACTACAAACAAATCAACCATCTTCTACCGGCCCCTGGGAGCTGAGAGAAAGCAGGATGCTGCAGCAAAACTTCTCCAGCAAAAACCTCCTAGCACAGCAAGCCCAGAAGCCTGTCTGACTGCCTCAAGAAAGGAGGAGCTGTTATCCCCATACAGGGCAGCACGCAGCAACCGAGAGACCTTGAGTACCGCTCAGGCCTCTAAACACAGTCTTCAAGCTCCACAGCCTCAGCCGAGGGATGCTAGTGAGAGAAGAAACCATTACCAGCCCAAAGAGGACTGGGCGGCTGAATCCCAGGAGGAGAAAAATGGCAACACGCAGATAAATGAGAGAGATGCTGCTGCTCACCACCAGTGGGGGCAAAGCAAGGCCAAGCAGTACGGCTTCTCCTCCTTGCAGAACATCCCAGAGAGCTCCAGGAGGCAAAGCAGCTTCGAGCTAAAAGAGATGCAGCCAGGTGAGAGTTTTTCCAACGCCAAACAGTCCCCAAATAGTAGCAGTATAGAGGAGAAGGATCACAGGGGACCGGGGCACAAGCAGTGGAGTGATGTGGACCCACAGGACTTTGTGAGGCAGGAGGAGGAGGTCATGAGCGCGACTCCATTCCGTGCTGCCGAGCCAAAATGTGAAGAGCCCACTTCTCCGCAGCACCCAAAAACCTCCGATTTTGGGAGGAACCGTCTCAGCTCTAGCAGCACCCAAAGCTTCCCCTACGGGAAACCAGATGCCAGCAAGCCCCGCTGCTTGGTGCTGGAGAAGGTCAGCAAGTTTGAGCAACGAGAGCAAACCACTCACTGGCCCCAGAGCGCTGGCGTTCCCTGCTTTGGCCAGCACTACGGGCCGAGCAGAACAAGCCAGCCTTCCAGCACGAGATGCTCTCTGAACAGCTTGGAGGACATGAGGAGCAAGCTCCGTGAGCCCGACCAGCTGCCCAGTGATCCAGGCAGGGTCTCCAGTCCCTCCATCAGAAACGGGAAGCTGGAAGAGGCTGACTGGCACCCTGTGGAGCTACAAATGACAGCTTCAGCGAAGCAGATGAGACCCAGCGAATACTACAGCCTGTGTCCTGAAAATGAGGTACAAGCAAGAGCGGCTCAGCTACTGAGGAGTAAAAGCACATTCCAGCTGGGAGGTGAGCCTGAGAAGGAGATCCTCTGGAAGGATAACATCCAGGATACCCACGGGTCACAGATGGACACGTCATTTAACCGAGCCTACAGGAACAGCATTAAAGATGCTCAGTCCAGGGTGCTGAGGGCCACTTCCTTCCGTCGCATCAGCCCCCCGTTCGGGAACACGCCCAAGAGGACAACGCAGAGGCCTGCCTCAGCCCACGTGGGCATGAGGAGCACGGCAGCATCTCCCCACACCCCGAAGGAGAGGCACAGCGTCACACCGACAGAAGGCAGCCTCTCTGCCCTGGACTACACCAAGACACAGCACATCTCGCGCATCGGGGGCCGAAGGCGGCTGACAGCAGAGCAGAAGAAACGATCTTACTCGGAGCCAGAGAAGATGAACGAGGTGGGCATCTCTGATGGGGAGCCATCACCTTTCTCTTCCCAGAAGAAAAGCATCCATTTTGTCTTCCCGGAGAATACGGTGGCTGACAGGCGTAAGATCTTCGAAAGGGACAGCAAAACTTCTACCACAGCCAGCCTCTCCAAGCCAGAGCTCAAGCAACTCCAGCAGAACGCCCTCGCCGACTATGTTGAGCGTAAAACAGGGAGACGGCCGTCCTCGCAAGATCTCGGGCTGCTGAGGGAGCGCTCCCACAGCTCTTACCTACAGGCAGGTGGCCCAGACAGCCAGAGCCTTTCCTCATCCTCCAGCATGAATTCCCTCCAGGACCAGAACCTTTACCGCCGGAGAGAGTCTGTAGAGCGGATATGCAGGACAGGGCGGATATCTGCTACCCTTCCTGCAGGGCTGATGGGCTGCTTCGACATGAATGGAGATGAAAAGAAAGGGCGCCAAGACAGCTTGGTCATTAACCGACCAAAACCAGAGAGGTGCTGGGATTACAGAGCCAAAACTGAGCTCACTAAAGGCACTCAGACAGAGCCTGTCGGCATACAGGGCCGGCCTGCCTACGGGAAGCACGAGCAAGCCTTTGAAACACCCTCCTCTGCCAGGAAATCAGGGAAATCGGTGTCTGTGGAGGACTTGCTCGATCGATACGACAATCAGAGAGTCCCTGTGCATGTACGTTCCAGATCATCTCCCACAGCAGATAAGAAACACCAGGTAGGTGGAAACGGGATCACACGTGCAGGCAACTGGGGCTCTCTGAACCAGGGAAAATGTCAGAGGACAAGGGAACATTCAGACAAGGCAACATCACAATGTCTCTGTTGGTTAGAGGGAGGTTAGATGCATGGTGAGACAGAGAGCGTTTAACTGTGTTTGAATCACCAGGGCACTGGTTTAGCTGCTCGCCAGTGGGGAACTGCTTCTGGTCAGCTTTCTTACTGCTGGGGCTATTGCAGGGATTTCAGGGATGCCAGGTTTTCAGTGCTGGTAGTGTGCACGTGTTCTTGCTGCTCCTGACGTCTCGCCTGAAGGGTCCCATTCTTACCTACCGGCATCACTGGAGAAGCACCGACCCATTGCCTGTCTGGTGGGAGCTGCCCTTAAGGTGCTGATACGCTGCTGCTGCTCTGCCTCAGCCCACTTCTCTGTTGCAAAGTAGAGAAAATTAAAGGCTGCTTGGAATTGCCCTGCCTCCTGCTGTGCCTGACAGTGCTGGGAAACGCTCAGTGGAGGCACTGCCAAGTAACTGTTATGTTTTGCCTCCAGCCCTGAAGGGAAACACTGCAGAGAAAACTTAGTGGAGAACCTGGCCGCTCTTTCCATGTCCCCTGCTTGGTGGCCGGGAACGTTGCACTGATGTCACAACTGGGGAATTTCACTGACCCTGATGGTGGTAACTAGTCAAAACAGAGCAACTTCTTAAAGAAGGCCTGCTCAGGCGACTCTTGGGCCACTAGAATCTGCTTAGCCCTATTTAGGGAGCTGCAGCTGGTTGAGCTGCACAGTGATGGATCTGCCATCCCATCCCTGTTTCTACCCCAGGCTCCGTTCATCATGGGGAGAGGGAGGCAGCAGCTAAAATGTGTGGACAGTCTCCTCGCTTTGCATACTCTGAGTGTTTGGACAGTCTTGTATATTTATGGGGAAGCTGAGATCCAGGGCGTCTTCTGCTCTTGCACCTGCCTCTGGCTCTGAACAGATTATCCAGGTGCAACAAAGTGGTGCTGAGTCAAGTAATGTATGAAGGCTCTGAGCAGCATCTTGGAAACTGGCTAAACCGAGATGTGGGGAAAGGAGCCGTCCTCCCCCACTCTTGTGCATCATTCTTAAAGTTCTCCCTCAGCAGGACCTCAGATCTCAGCAGACCTCAGATCCCACGCTGCATTTTTAAATAGAGAGAATTTAAAAAGCAGCTTGTGACTATCAAGTGACTGGAATGCATTCCCAAAACCACTGCCTTCTCATCCCATCATCAGTATTTTTCCACACCAGCCAGGAATCAGGCTCATCTGTGCAGTTTTGTCACACTTGTTGAGTGTGAAGTCTTGCGTTCAGGAAGGGGACAGTCCTTGGGACAGAATGAAGGCCAAGATGCCACTCTTCCTCTTATTCCCAGGACAGACTGGCAACAA
>WAAB01014306.1:0-17773 GCA_013389865.1 Piaya cayana | reverse complement strand
ATGGGAGGTGCTCCAGCCAGAACTGTATACCAGAACTAGGTTTATTTGAACAGTTTAGGTCCTAACAGTGAAGCCACAGTGTTTTTAGCACAGCCTGTGTGCTGTCCCCAGTTTCCCTGGTGGCACCATGCAGCCTTGTGCTGGAGCTGGGTTGCCATGGCTCCATAGCCAGTGCTACCCAGGCAAAGTGGATTAAAGCTACCCCAGGAACATCTGCTCTTTGCTCTGTGCTGTATTACCTGAAGGCAGTATCAGATCTATCTTCCACACAGAAGGGAAGCTCTTTCAAAGAAACGAAGCTGTAGAAATGAGAAGCAAAGAACCCTGATGAGTCCTTGGAGCAGGTGGAGGCTGCTAGAAGGGAAGGAGGCAAACTCTGTAAAATTGATGTGCAGAAAAATCGCCTCTCCTCACCCTCACCAGACATTTGAAGGAGGAGAGTGACATCGTGTGGGCTCAGCATGCAACTCCCCACCAGAAAGTTAGAGGGCTTCTTCCTTAGTAAAAGTTCATTTTACCTGCTGTTGTGTTCTGCTGCCTAGAAGTGGAGGTATATAAACATACAGCAGTTTGGGGTTTGAATGTTCTCACTTTAAGATACCGCTCTGGGGTGGCCAAATGAAGCACTATANGGGTCATTGGGCAGTGGAACGGGCTGCCCAGGGAGGAGGCTGACTCAGTTTCCCTGGAGGTGTTTAAGGTGCGGGTGGGTGAGGTGCTGAGGGGCATGGTTTAGAGATTGGTGGGAGTGGTTGGACTTGATGATCCGGTGGGTCTCTTCCAACCTGGTGGTTCTATGATTCCATGAAACACTGAGCAAGGACACTTTGGTGTTTCTTAAAGTGTCACTAAGTGAGGTTTAGAGGCTTCAAACCAGTCACGCCTGTTATAGATCAAGTATGAGCTCATTGTCTTCTATTGCTTTCTCTTTGCACCCCAAAATATGAAGTATGAAGCTTGTGTTTTTATTGTTCTGGCTTTAAACCAGGGCATTTCGTAGGGACTTAGACGAATGTGTCTCATCATTCTCTTTTCTCTCTCACGTTGCAGCAGTCAGCAGAGCAGTCAGCAGAGCAGCCACGATGATGACTCGTCCCGATTCCTGAGCCCTCATACGCGTGAGGACAGGTAAGTCTGTTCACGGCCACATTACAGGAATGCCTGGAACCACTCAGTGAAATCACGTGGGTTGGGCTGCTTGAGGTCTTCATTTTCCCTATATTTTTTTTCAGTTGTTTGGCAACAAATGTGGTTTACGTTGGTCTTATTAATGTCTAAATGGATGCATTTTTCATCTACTTAAAAGTAGACGTTCTGGTACAAATGCATCCAAGTCATGAAGCAGCCTGCATTTTCTTATGGACCCATTCTCCAAAGCTGCAGCTGATGTAGACGGCTTCATCAGACTCACTGTGTATTCATGATCAGCTGCTCTGAAAAATACACAAGTGAAGATTCAGAGGTGGTTCTTGTCTTCAGCCAAGACAATATTGAGCTTGGCCATTTTTTTTTTACCTACAATGTGTTGTGACAGTCCTGAGGTATCTACAGCTCATGTGCAACAGCTAAGGGAGAACGGCTGTGAAGTTCTGGGAGGAACTCAAGTTCTTTGCACTTTGGGTTGATTAATGACCGTTTCAAATTGCAGCACTGGCACAAAAGCCGTTGAAAAACGAATGCTTATTTTAGTGCGTGATTTATTATTGTTGCTTTGATCAGAACCATATGATTAAAAATTTTGCTGTATCTCGTAGTTCATCTTTTCAGCCTGGATTTGCTTTGTTTTCTTTGTTGTGCGTGAACTATGAGCCCTGAGCTACTACCAACGTTCCATCCCTGGCCGGGTCCCGCAGGCCTGTTTCCTTACTAACATTCTTGAGTCCAGCATCACATGTGGACTTGGGTTTCTGAAGTTCCTATTATTTTGTCACTGCACTGCACAGTGGAGTTGTGCTGTATTTTACTTAAGGGATCTTGTGACTTGGGGTTATGGTTGAGCCCTTAGAAGGGCATATGCTGACATTTGGCAACTATTTCTTTTGTGCTGCTACGTGGTGGATTAAAAACAGCAACTGAATGTTGTGTCGTAAAAATCATTAAAGCTGGCAAAGACCTCTAAGCTCATCCAGTCCAACCATCAGCCCATCGCCATCATGCCTACTAAACTATGTCCCAAAGTGCTACGTCTACATGCTTTTTTTTAACACTTCCAGGGTTGGAGACTCCACCACTGCCCTGGGCAGCCTCTTCCAATGCTTCACTAGTCTTTCAGTAAAGAAATATTTCCTAATATCCAGTCTAAACCTCCCTGGCAAACTTGAGGTCATTTTATCTTGTCCTGTGAATTCTTACTTGGGAGAAGAGACCAGCTGACCAGCTTGCGTGCTTGTATCTGGGCATAGAAGAGTGTTGTTTCAGGTCTGTTAGTTATTCCACATAAGCTCTCTCTGAGGTCAGAGGTCTTTCCCTCTAACTGCGTAGTGGGGCACATGTTTACTGAACTGTTTCCCCTCCTTGATGTCAAAGGCTTGGGGAAGGATTGAGCAGCAGCTGAGGAGGCATCTGAGGAACTGGCTCACTTGAGAGAACTTCCTGACCCTGAAGAGCTAATTAATATCCCAGGAGTTTGGCTCAGAATTAGCACCTGCTAGTCGTAGCTGAAGTTTTCCTCCATATGTTTCACTCCAATTATCAGTCTCTCTGGTGCTGCAGAGAGTGGAGTAATTGGCCAGTGAGGAGCAGCGTTTGCAACTGGGAAATAAAGAATCTGACAGCAAAGCAGATGGGTGCTTAGGTCATACCAGGGCTTCATCTGTGTGATGCCTAATGCCTGTTATACCATTGAATCTGAGACTTCATCAGTTAAACACATTTAGGCTGCATTAATACTCAGATGGGGGAGATTTCTGGACAGCGCAAGAAGGGAATCATTTGGAAGCACTGCCTGCTTCAGATGTAAGCTAAGCTGGAGCCTTCAGGCTGCTCAGAATACCTTCTTGGCCTGAAGGGGCATGTTTTAGGTGCAGCACAATTGGATCTTGGGCTTGTTTATGCAGAGCCAGGGTGATGTTAAGCCTGCTGAGCTCTCTTAATGGGGACCTGCAACATTCCTGCTGCCTGGATTTAATATGAAGTAAGTTTTGTTTTCACTGGTCCTGAAATACCCTGTTCTGAGGGCTGCTAAATTTCCTTTGCCACTTTGTTTTTTAACTCCTTTGCTAATATAATTGTATCAGGCTCCCCTGGTGTAGTATCCCTTTGGGCACCAGTGACTTCTGCTCACCAAACTTAATCGAAACATAATTCCAACACGTTTTGACTTTCATACAAGACGGGAAGCTGGATGTGAATTAGTGAGGTGGTTAACATAGCCTTGGAGAACTTGCTAGTTCTTATTCCTGCTAGCAATTTTCAAGGTTGTTTCTGAGACACCTTGAACATGCTAATCTTGAAAACTGAACGTGGAAAACGTCTCTTGCTGCTCTTGTGGTATTTCTTGAACCACCAACAAAAGGTCCTCCACCCACTGCCTTGGAGCTCTCTGCTTCTGTTACAGGCAGTTCTGGTCACTTGATCAACTGACTTTTGTACAGACACTCTTAAAAAACCCCAAATCCAAACAAAACCACAACCACCCAGGATTTCAGCAGTTGCGAAAGTTGTGATAAGCTGAACAAAGGAGGGCAGAGGAGGGGAGAGCAAAAAAACATGCTGTGTGCACCTTGTGCACCTTGTCTTGATGTGCTGCCTCTGATAGCACAGGCACAAGGAGCCTGTGCTGCACTTGAAAGGATTTGAGCAGGGAGCAAGGATCTGCACCAACCTCAGAACATCTGGGAAAGTGCTGAAAGAAGCTATCCCAGCCAAAAGTAAAGGGATGCTGAGTTGCGAAGTTGTCTTTGGAAAAAAAAAAAAAAAAAAAAAAAAAAAAGAGAGGAATATAAAACGTAGACTAGGCAGAGTCAAGGTCTCAGCTGCCTGCCTGCTCTTACTGTAAAAGATGGTTCCGGTCATGCTGCTAGTGGAGTTAACTTCTCAGTGATGGATTATCAAGGACCAAGCTCCAACTCTCAGGCCTTTAACATAAGACAGAGGATTTTGTCCTGCTGCTGGTAGATACATTCAGTGCTCTCTAGCAATTCTTTTTCTTGAGGTGTGAGTGCTGCTGTTGGCTTGTGTGTTGTGAAGTCCTGCCATGGTCCAGAACCCACACCTTGAAAAGGTGTCCTGCAGCGCAGCAGTGAAGCAGGTCTGCCACCTCCATGTATCTTCTCTGAGGAAAAAGCTTTCCTTCCGTAAAGTCATGTAAGTTGTGTCTATCATGCTGAGAGGGAGCTTCTACAGGTTTTATTTTGTCTTGAGGTAACTGTGTGCTTTGTGGGTATTTTTAGAGTCACAGAGGGGCAAGTGAGTGGGACAGGCTGGAAAGAATCAGATTTTGTATAAACTTTGGTGATGAAGTAGAAACCGGCTCTCTTTCTGGCACTCTGATTGCCTGGGTGAGTTTGGGTGAGTTGTTTTGTGTTGCTGTTTATGAAATAAGGCGATTCCATTTTTAACCTCACGGGCAAATAGAGGTGGTGAATTAAGCCTGAGTGGCTCAGGTGCTGGAACACCCCAACTGTGTAAGTACAGAGGCACAGCTGAATTATGTAGTGTCCGAATAATTTTGTTCGTAATAGCAGCTTGACTTAAAGTCATTCCAGGAGTGGGTAAGGTTGGGGTGGAGATAGCCAGAGATTTAGGTGAGATGCATGCATACAACAGACTCTAATCACTGTAACAAGGGTTAATTACCTTGAGCTTTCATCTATAATAAGTCGAAGATCATGCGCCTGTTTCTGCTTGGTCCTAGGACTTCTTTGTCACGACACTGAAGCACCCATCAGGTTTAGGATGCCAAGTATCTGTTAATCAAGAGTAAAAGTTAAGCTACTGAACTAGAGGAAAAATCCGTAGACTTGTGTTCAGTTTGAGGAGGAGATGAACTAGTGAAGAGGGGTGCATGGAAAGCACGAGGACGGAAAGCAATAGGCTGGAGGGAAATGGAGGGGAGAGAAGTGGCTGGCAGTTTACAAGAGATCATATCACAATGATTTACATTAGGGATCATATTGAAATCGTGAAGAGCACTTAGGTTTAAAATATCAGAGTCTGATATGTAGTACTTCTTACCTGCAGCTCAATTAGCCTCTTAATCTTATTCTGATAGTTCCAGGGCCGCAAGGCTTGTTTTAACTTTGCGTAAGCTAATAAGCACTTCTCAAATAATGGATCAACATTCACGAAAGAGCTTTCAGGGAGATTGGGGAGCAGCTTAGGGCATAGGCAAGTTTAAGAAATTCTGTCCACTGCTTGGATTCTTAGGAAGTTGTATAAAGAACAGAAAGGAGGTCGAGCTCTGAAAATGTGCCTGAATGAACATCCTTGGGGTGTGTGTAAGAGGTCAGGAGAAATTCCTTATTTTATTTATGTACCCAGGGCTTGCTTATGCTGCATCTTCCTAGGCGGTGTCCCTTTCCCCTTGATACAGAGAAGCTGGCACTGAAGTCCTGTGCCCCTGTGTGCCTGCAAGTGGAGGCACAGCAAAGATTGCAATCTCTGCAGCTTCAGAGAAAGCGGAAAGTTTTTTTCCATTGCTTGGGGCAGCTGAAAAACGGACAGGTGAGAACTGAGAGCAAAATGTGGTCACGCGTGCTGGATCTGGTTTTGAAAGGGGGAGGGTTGGGGCTAAGAGAGCCCAGGGACCTTTGTCTGTGTGTCTGGATGTGATGATTTTGCAAGGAGTAGAGTGCAGTAGCTGTCACCTGAGCTATGCCAAGCCGTGGTGCAGGCCTCCTGCATTATTAAGGAGAAAAGCTTACCGGAGTAAAAGGGAATAGATGCTCTTTTAGAGGTGATGATTAAGTAGAATCCAGCTGCTGCTTTGTAGTATGAGTGTAAAATTTGGGGAGACCAGCTCACTGCTTTTGAGTGCTGCCTGTAAGGAGTCCTAATTCTTGTCAAGTCCCTGAGCAGCTCTTATCCATCATGGATGGATGGCTGATGCATCATTTTTATGCAGGCTTTCAAAAGTAGTGCTAAAGACTTTGTTGTAGAGAAGACCTGGAGGCTAATGTGCTCTCTGAGGGTCTCAGATCACAACACCGATGTTCTCACAATAGCTTTAAGATGAGTTTGGATCCAGCTGTGAATTGGTCAGACTTCATATTAAATAGAATTTTACCCAGAATGGCACAGCTCTCCTTTCTCACATAGGAGAGATGGTTAATATTTAGATTCAGAGCTAGTAATATTTTTTTTCCTGTCTCACCACCTGGTTGCTGTTGCTGCCTGAGCCCTAGCATTGATTCTCTGCTGTGTGAGACAAGAACATCTTAAGATCAACTCTCTTCCACCTGGATTGCCAGATTGGCTACTGTCAACATAGTTAATGTGAATGGAAGTATCACCTGCTCTCCATTCCTCATATGCCAACATTGCTTTTTTTCTTTTTGAAGATGAGCTGTTGTTAATGGCAGAGCATGCCTGTGTCCTGCTGTCAGTGGAGGTAAGGCTGCTGTTTCCGTACAAAATTCGGTATTGGGTTTCATTTGTCAGAATTGTGCTCCACTTGCAACCTCTTCCATTCTTGTCTCCCTTCAATCGTAAGGAAGACTGAATTGAGAGCACTTGATTTGAAGCAAGGCAGATAGTTCATGTTATTCCCTCTTTGTGAGGGTTTTGGAAGAACAGACACCTCTCCCGTTTGCCGTTCTGGGGCCAGAGACAAGGAGGAGACCTTGCAGGATTAATTGCTTTTTCTTGTGCCTTTTCCTGTACTTTGTGGTGATGGTTGCTCAGTGCACAGGAGTCTGGAGCTTTGAAGAGCTCAGAGTGAACTTGGGAGCAAGATAATACTAGCTAATGTAGTCAAATATCATACCCCTGGGCATTAGCTGGTTGCCACTTTATCGCTGTCATGGACAGGTTTTGCGCAGACTTTAAGTAAAACAGATTAGTGATGGTGGGTTCTGACACAAAAAGAAGTCATACTTAGAATTTTCACCTCTGTTCCAAGCCATCATGGTAAAATACCTGCCTGCTTCCCTTTGAAGAAGCTAGCTGTGAGACAGAGCTTGTGGAGTGAGAACCTCCACGCAGATCAGTAATATAAATACAAAAGAGAAGTCTTGCAGTAGCTGGGACAGCAGGACAAACCAGGATTTGGATCTCGCTTCTCCATTTCCTGATCGATTCTGTCTTGACTGGAGTGGTGTTAATTAAGATTAGATATACCCTAATGTGCCTTGCGTATCACTGAATGCAGAGGAGGTCTGACAGACCTCACATGGCTGTGTCAGTAGCTCGTGATGCTCGGGAACATGAGGAGGTGGTGAAGAGGCGGTTTAATGTCCCTTTTTCTTTATCTGAGACGCTGGGCAGACTCTGTACTCTTCCTTCCTGTTCCCAAGAGCAGAAGTTTCAGTTGTGTAACTGCACATCTCTGATGGTCACCCCACCAGCTCTGTGTCCTATGGAGCACTGATTCCCAGAATATTATGGCAGCTGTCTTGAAGCATGTGGAAAAGTGGTAGAGAAGGGTGTAGGATGCATTATAATCAACCATCTCCTTTCAGAGGTCTCCAGTGCTCTCTGTAATCCTCCTTGGCCCTTACCAGCAGGCATTTTTGTGCTGTACGTCGTCACCTGCTGAGGAGTCTGCATGTTTTCACCTTGCAACAAAGCGTTCACTGTGCCTTGGAGCCTGCCCTGGGTTGATAAAAGCAGGTCTGAGCGTGAGGCTGTCACTGGATGCTGAAGAGCCTGTTGGTACCTATAAGCTTCACGTGAGTTAACTGGAGATCATAGAATGGTTTGAGTCAGAAAGGGCCTTATAACCCATCCAGTTCTGACCTCCCTGCCATGGCAGAGGCACCTTCTACTGGGGCTGAAAACCCCATCCAACCTGGCCTTGAACTCCTCCAGGGATGGGGTTTCACAGTTTCTCTGAGCAACCTGGGCCAGGACATCCCCACCCTCACAGGAAAACATTTCTTCCTAAGATCTTATCTGAATTTCCACTCTTTCAGCTTAAAACCATTCCCCTTCATTCTATTCCTGCACCCTCTGAGACAAAGATCCCCTCATCAGCATTCCTGTAGGCATTTTCCTGTGCTCCTTGGTCACTGTTTCCTGCTCTAAGTAACCTGCTGAGAGGCACCCAGGTGTGCTAACTCACCTCTAGAAACAAGCACTGCAGGCAAGGAGTGACTTTCATGCAGAATGTGTGGTGCCTCCAGCTTCTCGCTCATGTGTTTTACCCAGGACTGTTTTCAAGCCATCGTTGCAAGATGCCAACTGGCTGTGGCGAGCGAGGCTGGGTGTTCAGAAGACTTAATTCAGATCGGTTCTGCTTGCACCTCCTTCCGTTTCATGCTAATTGAGGACATTCTTTGAAGGAAAGTGTTGGTATTAAACCTGTTTTAGGCCCTCTTGAGATTGTCTGAAAATGATCCAATTGTTGACTAAACAAAGGGCAAGATCAACAAAGATGGACAAGGCTTCTGTTGCAGCACTAAGACTTCAATCCTGCTATAAAATTAGTCACTGGGGAGTTTCCGAGAACTTAACTGATTTCAGCTTCTCAGAGCCAGAGCCAGGGGATTTCAAAGAGGCAGGGAAGTGAGGGTTATCCCATGGATTGTGATGCTTAATTCCATAAGTGTGTGGCCAGTTTCATGCAGCAATGTGGTGAGAGTGCTAAAGAACCCTGTGTTGCAAATTTGTGCTTTAAATCCCTTGGCCTGAGTTTCCCAAGGTGTTGAACATATTCCTTTTGATGNGGCTCATTAGGCATTGGAATATGCTGCCCAGGGAGGTGGTTGATTCGCCTTCCCTGGGGGTGTTTAAGGCACGAGTAGACGAGGTGCTGAGGGACATGGTTTAGTGTTTGATGGGAATAGTTGGACTCAATGATCTGATGAGTCTCTTCCAACCCGGTGATTCTGTGATTCTGTGAATTCCTTTTTAAGCTGGCGTGTTGCCTGCGACACAAGACAACTGCCCTTCTGATTTAATTGCACGTGCCCATAACTTTGAAGGGTCTGATAACTTTAATTGCACCAATGATCTTTCCTTGATAACACGGGAGCAAACTGATGCTAGAATTAATGCAGCAATTCCTCAAAAAGAGCACTGTGTAGGCAATGCCTCTTTGTCTCCCTGTCAGAGAAACCCACCTTTCTTCATACTGGGAACATTTTAACTGAGATGTCATCAGAAACTGAGATGTACTTATGAGTCATGTTGTGAACGCGCCTGGCAGAGCTGCTGTAGAGAAGAGCTCTGAAAGCACATTGTTTCTTGCTTCCCTCTTATGCGTTTTTACAGATGAAAGCAGTGCAGTAAAACACAGGTAGTGCTACAATAGATGAGGTCCTGAGGGACATGGTTTAGTGTTTGGTGGGAATGGTTGGACTCGATGATCCAATGGGTCTCTTCCAACCTGGTGATTCTATGATTCTAATAAAATGGGATGGTGTACAGCTCTTTCAGGTCCTCTTTCTAATCTTTTCCTTGTGAAGGGAAGGGGATTTTTTTCAGGAAACACCAAGAAAGTACAAGCCAAAAAAAACTTTTTGGAGTTTTGTGGTAGTTTTTCAGGCTTTAACCAGATCTTCCTTTTTCCCGACCAGATATAATAGCTGCAAATCTAGTTTGTCATGCATTACCCAAATTCAATATTAATAGTATTTGCATACAGCAATACCTGTGATCTCTGGTTTCAATTTTGGATCTCCTGTGCTATTTAAGTAGAAGTAAAAGCTGATCTTAGCTGCACAGTAATCAAACTGTAAATCTGCAAGCCCTCTGGCAGACAGTTGATAGAGAAATCATACAGGAGAATACAGAGAACAATCTATCCTTTAGCTTCTATGTGGTCTTGGAGCCAAAACCCCTGCCCGAAGAGGCATTTCCCTCTTCACCATCCTGTCTGGCAAGTGGAAACGAGGCCCATTTATCCATTTAATAATCAATCATAAAAGACTGAAGTGTGAAATGAAAGAGAGAGCACAGCTGAAGACAGGGCTATGTGGTGCCTCAGCTAGTCCGGCTGTTGGTGACTCAAGTTATCAGATTGAGTTCTGTGCCATGCTCTGGCTCCCTTCAGAGCTAAACCTCTGTACTCTTCACCAAGAATAAACCTGGTAGGGATATTGATGCTCAAACCACTTTTCCTCAACCAGTTTTAGGAGACTTTGGAAAAACTGTTAGCTTCCACCTGGTAATGGGCAGTCTAATTGAAGAGAAATGGTAGTTAGAATCATAGAATCGTTTGAGTTGGAAGGGACCTTAAAGATCATCTAGTTCCAACACTCCTGTGATACGCAGGGACATTCCATGAGATCAGGCTGCCCAAGGCCCCATCCAACCTGTCCTTGAGCAGCTCCAGGGGATGGGGCATCCACAACTTCCCTGGGCAACCTGTTCCAGTGTCTCACCACTCTCATAGTGAAGAAATTCTTCCTTATTTCTAGCCTAGTTGGTTAATTCTGGCCTTGATAATTTAATTCTGGTAATTCTTAACATCAAATTCTTGTTGTTTCAATAGAGAATTCCTAATTCTCTCAGGGTTTTGCATCTTATCCCATCGCAGCAGCATATCTGGCAGAGACTTAAAGGCAGCTGTGCCTTTAAAATCGAATTGCCTGTGATGGAAGAAATCTGAGAGCAGAGGAAGGAGACCAGTGCCTCTTGTGCAGCTCAGGCTCTTTGGCGATCTCTCCATAGCTCTGCCTTCTCATCAGCCTAGTCACTGCTCCTTCCCTCTGGGGCCGGACTGCAGTGACTGCAATAGCAGTAAAAGCTGTCCAGAACTCCCTTAGTGGTGGCATCACCTTTTTCTACAGTGGATTCTGAGTTCACCGCTCTGTGCTGCTTTTTTCCCCAAAAACTACTGTGCGTGTATAAACAAGCTGGGATTCCATCCTCTTCCAAGTCAAGCGTTTTGCTCCCATGCTGCTGAAGTGACGCTTCCTCAGATTGCTGGGGAGCACGTTGGCACTTGGACAGACATCCCCATTTCTGCAGATGACTGTAACCGTGTGAGTGCTCACTGACCTCTGCATTTCTTCTTTCTCCTCCTCTTTCCTTCTTTTTCCCCTCCGTCCATTTCTTTCTCGGCCTTTGCAGAGTATTTGTTGTGCATTTGTGTGGTGGCAGCATGTGTTTTCCCACTGCGCGATGCACCGTAACAAGGTCAGAGATTGTGATGGTACAAGCCAAGGTCTGTCCTTGAGCCCTTCTGCTTGTTTCCCTGTTCTCCTGCAAGCTTGACCTAATACCTTTCCTTAAACTGCTTGTTTTCTCTTGCTGAAACACCCTGTCCAAAATCTTGGGTCTCAGTGTGCTCTGCTGTCTCTCCCCAACCCCTTACCCTTGTTTCAATGGCAGGGCCATATGCCATATGGGTCTGCTTGAGGGATATGGGTCTAATGAAGCTTCTCGTACCTTAAGATTGTTATTTCTCTGCTCTTTGCTTTGGGCTTAGGTGCTTAAGTGCTCAGACTTCTTTATGTGAGCTTGAACAGGCTGTTGCTTTGTGCAGCACCTTCTGTGCATCAATCCCCTCAGGAATTAGGTTCCACAAGCAAGTGCAGCTTTGTGGTATGTGATGAGGTGAGAAAACAGGCACGGTCCGTACTGTATCCCTATTTGCAGCCTAACAGCCTTTGTTCTGCCCTGTTGAAGATGTCGCTGCTACTGGAATTGCTCTCAGACGTGCCAGGTGTAGTGAGTGACTTAGGCTGCGGGAGACTTCCACGGCAGATCTGAAAAGCCTCCCTCTCTGCCAGCTGGGAAATTGTGTTCAACACCTGGCTCTCAAGCCTCTGCTTTAGCTACTTCCTTCTATCTCGGGCTTCAGAAATGAAAAATTCAGGACCTTTCCCTTTCTCTCAGGAATCTGCAGTTGCTCTGCTAGGGTTTTTATTCTTAAAGCAAAAATATTGTGGTGTTTGTTCTTCCTACAAGGCTTTTACCCGTTCATCTGACACGTACAAGGTTAGTTTCTGCCTGGGATAGGGTACAGGACTAGACACCCCACAGATAAGCGCAAGGCTTTGTTTCTCTGCTGTGCTGTGAATGCGTGTCTGCAGACGACTTTTTAAGCAGAGCCAGCCCAAAAACTGAAGGTTGCTGTACTCAGTGTAAAGATTTAGCTTAACATAGTTGAAAGACTTAAATTACAGAGGATATCAAGATATCAAGTGTCTCAGCTTTTAGGCTCATTTAGGTGCTCTGATTTTGAGAGCCCAGCTCTTTGGCATTACCATGGGGGAAAATATTGTTCAGTTAAGGTATTGGGCTGTGGTGGAGTGTGACTTATTTCATGCCATGAGTCATTTCAGAATATCCTGACCTACATGAAGAGGGGGATGATCAGGCCGTAATGTTTCTGAATGAAGTTGTGCTGCTTCTTCACTGGTGGCTGCAAGTTGTTTGCAAAGGAAGGTGAAAATTAGAAGATGGCTTTTCATTTCCTGATGAATTCGAATTGAGGAGGATTTTCTCTATGAAACACCCCATGAGAGATGAAGTTTTCTGCTCTTAGCCTGCCTCTTTGCACAGCAAATGAGTCTTTTCCAGGGTGGGAGAAGTTATTGCACCACCTCAAGCAAATGGAAGGTTAAGAGTTCAAATACGAAAGACAAAGAGGGGGAAAAACCAAGAGACTCTGTGTGAAAGCAGCAGCTCTCTTTTGTCATACTATTGCTCAAGACAGAAGCAGGAGCAATCTGAATCATCCCAATTTTTCCGCCCTCTTGATAATGACGCTCTTTCTCCTTATGCAATGCTGCTCTTCCTCCTCCAAAGTCTCTCTAGGGAATTGTTGTTCTTCACCTTTGGATGGAGGGGGAGCTTCTGTGTGTCCTCATCCCCCAGGATAGTTGGAGGTACCGCTTTGCTGCTGTTCTACCTTCCTTTCCCTTCCAAGACCCTAAGCTCTGACTTGCATTCCATGACAAACCCTGCATTCACTTATGGGCACTCTGCTCTGTGCGCGGTGTGACTACAGCTCCCATGATGCCAGGAGTGTGAAATGCTTATTTTCTTTCTGGGAATGAGGTCTCGCGTGAGTTCCCAGCTGCTGCAGCAGAGTCACTTTTGAGATTGATTTTTTTTTTTATTTTTTTTTCCCTCCCCGGGAAATGGAGGTGTGCCCTCGCTCACAGATGCTGCGATTGCACAGTGTTTTCTCTGACAGCAGAGGCTGCAGAGCTGCAGGACACTGCTGACTTCAGCCAGGATTCAGGAGCTTATCCATCTGGCACATTTTCCCAAGGATCAGTACACCTGAGGTGCATAACAGTTAAACCCATTTTTCCTTAAATTCTGGCAGCTCTCTCTGCTATAACAGTTCCTAATTTGCTTTATCTCTCCTCCCGGTAGGTCTGTTACTAAAGGGTTTTGTTTGGCATATGTTTCACAGAGGTGCTGGGGTTTTCTGCTGCTCACCCTGTGCAGACTTTCCTTTCTTGCCATATGGGAGAATCGAGCTGTAGCTGAAGTCGTGCCTTGCAGGCAGCATCTCACTTTTTGTGCCTGCAAGTCAAACCTTTTCTGGAGAATTTACCTGCCCAGGCTTTCTAAGCCCCTTGTTTCCACTGTGTGGGGACCTGAATAAGTAAACTTTTCAATTACTATGACCCTTTCAGAGGTGAGCCTGCTCTGGTTAGAGGGAGCCAGAACGTAATGATAGGCAGTAGTAAAACCACAGTGATGAATACAGAGGATGAATTGATGGCTGTGGGTTGTGACAGCGTACGACTGTTGGAAGGGAGCGGCAGTGACACTTGCAGCTAGCGCTTAATAACAATCCATATTTCCAAATTTGTAAAGTATCATTTTGGAGGTGATTATAAGCTCAAACCCTGAGCTAACACGACTACTGTCGTAGCTATTTATAGAGCATTGAATTCTTACCCAGACTTCATGTCATAGTGGGTTGTTCCTTTCTGGAAAATGAACTTCCTTAGGAGATGTTTCCTGTTTGTTTTCAATTCATGAGCTGTGTCCCCTGCTCGAGCTACAGCAGCCTCTGCTGTGAGGGGACTGGAAGGTGGAAATGCAGCTTAGTCCGAGTTGGAAAGTTAGGCTTTACTGGTTCTCTAGCTGAGGATTAGCTGAAGGTCCTTTATGAGGCTGTTGATGTGGTTTGTTTGGTTGTTTTTTTCCCTTTTCACATTCCCTGTCAATACCTGTGTCAAAATACAGACTAAGGAGTGTGTTGCCAGTAAGGGACCTCAGTGGCTCCATAAAAGAGGAGTTTGGGAGTAGGTTGTCCACCGTGTCTGTGTTTGCTGTTTGTGTATCTCTGCACTGGATGTCTTACAGTTACTTTTCAGACTATTATCATCAATGTTATAGCGCAGGAGGCATTTGGCAATCCATCTAGTGTGCAACAAGGATGTCAATCCCTGTCCTAGTGAGGGTAACTCAGGTGATACGGTGATATTTTTCCTTTGTGGTGTTGGATCGCGTGTGCCAAAGCTACATTATAACCACAGCTTGGTTATCCCAGCTTATCCCAGTGCTTGGGCGGAGACTGAAAAGCAGATGTGTGTTCACAAGATAGGTTTTATGTCTCTGAAAAGCTCGAAGTTGGTATATGAGTATAAAAAAAATAAAAAATGGAGTGTGTGAGCCTTGATTTGTAGCCACAAATAAACAAATGACTGCACAAATACATCACAACAGAGAAAGATAGAAATATGCTTCTTGTAGTCCAAGACAGGACTTGTCTGGAGTATTTTCTGGGTATCCTGTATATTGATGGTCCTTTTTAAAGGTGCTTTGTGTGCTAAGTGTTGTTTCTGTGTGCTGCTGGCTCTCTTTACTGTTTACATTGCATATCAGCATAACAGCGACACACATTATATACACACATACATTTATACTAGCGCNATTGTTGTGCCCCAGGTGCAGGATACACACATACATTTATTCTAGCGTATACTAATAGCAGGACTGCAAAATACTCAATATCATAAAACCCCGTGGGTCTGCCCCATGGTCGCGTGTGCCTGTGCACGAGGGAACAGTAGTGGTTTAGTTTTGCAGAGACCACGTAGCTGCCCTTCAAGGTGCGTAAAGCATTTAGCGCGTTGTAAACTGTTTGCAGAGCCCCTGCTCTTTGTGTACAGTGCTGCGGTGCCTGCTGTGTGCCTGAGCTCAGCGTGCTGCGCTCTTGTATGAATAAGCACTTTCAAGCGGTGATGTTTCTAGCCCTCAGAGGCTCTTAATTTGACTGAGCCCTGCAGTGTTTTTCCTGCCTCCCTCCCTCCCCGCCAGGATTGCTCACGTCTGTCTGGTTTGCCAGTGCCGGAGAGCTCGGAGAGGCTGCGTGTGAGGGTTCCTGGGCTGGCTAATAGGCTCCAGACTGATTTACTGTAGCGGAACAGGCCAGGAGGAGCCTGCAGGACCCAGGAGGGAGAAGCCGGGTGATGAATGGGGTGGTATGAAGTCACGCTGCGTCGCCAATCAGGGCTGGCCTCAGCCAGGCAGGGCTGCTGCGACTACGGATGCCTCTTGATGCTGGGACAAGTTTGACCTTAGGTGATGATTTGATATTTTCAGCCTGAGCTGACAGTGTGCGCCAAAGAGTTCCTAGTTTAGACCCAATCACTTCTGAGTGTTGCTCTGAGGTGAGTGTTCTCAGCAGGGTGCAGATGACTAGCTTCCACTTTCACATTTTTCTCTGCACGTGTAAATCATTCTCTTTAAATGATCTGTCTCTATGCTTGATTTGAAGTCTTGCTTCCCTGCCTGTCTGGCTGACCCCTTTCACTCTTTCCTTTCAGAAGCTGCCTCTTCCTTCCCTATTTCCATCCTCCTTATGTCTGATCCCTCCTCTACCTGTGCACGGCCCAGAACCCAGTTGTTTTCCTCCTTTCTCCCAATTCCTGTTAACCATTTGGGTGGGTGGGTTGTGTTGCTCTCCCTACCCTGTAGAGTGAGAGGGAGAAGGAGCGAGCAGCACATCCACAAGAAGAGCTGCTTGCCTGCTCCCTGCAGAAGCTCAGACCCCAAAAGGAAGCTGGGAGGAGGGTCCTCTGCTCCCCAGCATCCTGCTGGACCTCGGGGGGTGGCAGTGACTCAGGTCTTGTGCCAGATTCTGGCCCTAGGTTGGGACCACCTGGCTGAGATGCTTTTTCTGCCCATTTCTGGAGGCAGGAGGGAAAACTTGGGAATAGCCTTAAAGCAACTCTCTTGTTGCTCTCATCCTCCTGTCAAGTTGATTGTCTTGTCTTCTTCATCCTCTTTTGACTTTCCCTTTCTCTCCCCTCCCTTCTCCTTCAACGCTCTTGTCTACCGATAGGCCAAGCAGAAAACATGGAGACGTCTGATATGGCGACAGCAAAGGTAGGATGGAAATGCTGCCGGCCTCACTGTGCGTAAGTGGTTTCGCTTGGCAACTTCTTACTTTAAGCCTCACCCTTTTTACTTTCTCGTGACCCTTTTCCCTGATGCTGGTAATTGGTACTAGGGTGGGGGATGATGTTGGGATGGAGGCTCTGGGAGGAAGTTATATTGTGCTGTATATATTGCTTTTCTTATAAGGAATGAAAACTTTTTAAAAGGCTGATGCTCTAGGCAAAGTTCGGTGGAGGGTGGGGGAGAAACAGAGGAGCTTGCACCACAGGGAGCCAGCAGGGTGCCCAGGCAGCACATGAGGTCTAACAAGGCCAAGTGCCGGGTCCTGCACTTGGGGCACAACAACCCTGAGCAGCTACAGACTGGGAGAAGTCTGTCTAGAAAGCTGCCTGGAGGAGAGGGACCTGGGGTTGTTGGTTGACAGTGACTGAACATGAGCCAGCAGTGGCCCAGGTGGCCAAGAAGGCCAATGGCATCTTGGCTTGGATCANGTTTATCCTGGAGAAGAGGAGGCTGAAGGGAGACCTCATTGCTCTCTGCAAGTACCTGAAAGGAGGTTGTGGAGAGGAGGGAGCTGGGCTCTTTTCCCAAGTGACAGGGGACAGGACGAGAGGGAATGGCCTCAAGCTCCACCAGGGGAGGGTCAGGTTGGATATCGGGGGAAAAAAAATCACAGAAGGGGTGATTGGGCACTGGCAGATGCTGCCCAGGGAGGTGGTTGAGTCACCTTCCCTGGAGGGGCTTAAGGTGCGGGTGTACGAGGTGCTGAGGGACATGGTGAGTGGTTGATGGGAATTGTTGGGGTCGATGATCACGAGGGTCTTTTCCAACCTGCTGATTCTGCGATGCCGGGAGAAGCCGCCTGGCTGCTGTGTGACCGCTGGGGGGAGCCCGAGGGCAGGCTCAGTCCCTCCCCACCGGGGAAAAGCCTCCTGGCAGCCGCCCGGCTCCTTCTTTTTATTGGAAACATCTCTGGGAGCGCCCGAGGTAATTGGAGCTTGTAGATGCCCCCGCCCTGCTCCGTGAAGCTTCTGCCGCTGCCTGCAGGCTCTGGCTGGCGGACTGGGAACCCGTGGGAATGGAACGGATGGAAGGATGGATGGATGGAGGTGCGGTTGCGAGGTGGGGATGGGAGGTGTCCGCCCCACATGGGTTTGGCATGGTTGAGTGAGACCTAGAAAGCATGAGACCATCCCACTATGTTGTGGTTGTGTCTCACGGCGGTGACTCCTGCTTGTGTCTTCGCAGCAAATGCCTTGTTTTCCAATGTGAGCCTGCTGCCAGCGCGGCTTCCCTGGCTTCACAACAAGTTGGAAGTGCAGGCAATGGGTCTGCAAAAACTTTCATAGAATCA
>WAAB01014303.1:17968-82088 GCA_013389865.1 Piaya cayana | reverse complement strand
GTTGTGGAATGTTTGCCCCTTCAAATCCCAGAAGGAGGAGGGTTTGGACATAAATGCACAGTTTTGAGCCCCCTGTTTCTTACTGCACTTATGCAGCCTCTCCTGTATAAAGCCTCATGTAGCACAGGGGTAGCCTATGCTAGGTGTCACCTTTCAGCCAGCCTAGGAGTTATTTAGCATCGTGTCAGCTGCAATTATGAGATTGCAGCAAAACCTGAGCAGAATGATGTTCTGGAAGCTGCAGAAACGTAAGAAGAGGGAGGTAAGGCAGATTCATACATGGAATGGTGCCAGACACTGCCTGGGCATGGGCTCCTTGAAGGTTCATTAGGCAAGTTCTGGCTTGAGTGTTGCTCTGGAGCTAATGATTTCTCAGACTTGCAGACCTGATGCCCAAGTGCCATGAACACTATGCATAAGATCTGATCCAGATCTTGCCAGTGGGGAAACTTGTGTGACTGCAGTGGGCTCTGGGTTAAACCTCTGCCCGGCACTGAGCCCACAGGGGGAACCGGTCACTAAGAACCAGGTTGCTGATGGCACCTGGTAATCCAGCCGTGGTCCAACTCTGCTCTGTCTTATACAGCCCCTACCTGCCTAAGGTGAGTTGAGCCAGTATTTCGTGAAAGGAACGTAACCGATGTGCAAAACAAACCAGAAGCTGACGCGAAGAGACAAGTGTGGAATATTTAGTGCTTGTTTTGCTGACCTTGAACAACCCAGGGGAATCCTCGCTTGTGCTTTGCCTGGCAGAGCTGCTTTCTGTTGATGACTTGAATGAGCTCAGTGTTGTCTGCTCTTTCATTGAACATACCTGTGCTTTTCTCTTTTCTCTTTATTTGAGGATTGAGTCTGATAAACGGTCTGTGCCTAACTCAGCTGCTTGCATTTTTAACATGAGAGAAACCGAGTGCATGCCTGAGACTGATTTCTTGAACTCTCTGATGGGATTGGTGGAATGCGATGCTAATGGCCCCAAAACTGAGCTGGCAGTGAAATAACTGAATAGATCCAACAAGCCCCCCAAATTCAGAATGAGTTTTGTAGGCAAACGAGCAAGAAATGTGGGTCAGTTTAATATGACTGAGCATCTGCTGGTTAAACAATAACACAAGGGAAAGACTGTTTTTACTCTTCTTTACCAACAAGAGCTCCTTGTGATGGTATTTTCTACTCCACTTCTTGGTAGTTTAAAGTGGAAAGCTTTCACTCCTTAGCTAACTCAGTCAAATAAATGGCTGTAATCCGACGTTCACAAAGAAGTGAATTGGAATCGGAACAGAAAGGGGGGATATTTTTCATCTCCTTAAAACAGGAGGGCAAGAGGGATCTGGCTTTTGCATGTTTTGTTTTGGAAAGAACCCTCTCTAGATTAGCTCATTGGGACAAGAAACCTCTTTAACCTGAAGGAAAGTAAAAAAAAAATAGGGTGCTGGGTGGTGAGAATAATACAAAACACAGAAATCAGAATCCAGCAGTTCTTTGATCCAGCTGTGAAGGCACATTTAATAGTCATTTAAAAAACCAGCAGGTTCCTAAGTCACTCTCCTGCTGTTGAATGTTCAGCCTCCCCAACTGATTTGTTACCATTGATCCATCTTCCAAACACTCTTGCTGGTGCCGTTTCTCCTTGGCGAACCTGTCCAGTTACATATTGTATAAACATTTAAAAGCTCCAGGTTAGAAAACATCCTCATTTTTCCAAGGATGTTTTAATCTTAACTGGACGATGCCTTTCAGTCTTGGCTTAAGTTCAATTCATTCTGGAAATCAAGTTGACCAAGACTTCAAAACAACCTCATTCTTAACAAAATGATAATATGGCACCGTTATCTCTCCCTGAGTCCTTAGGGGGAGAAAAATCTGCCTTAGACAAAGAAAACAAGACCTCCATGGACAGCGTGAAAGGGCCTTTTCCTTTTCTGTCATTGACCCAGTAGCAGAGGGGAGGGCTCTTGTGGAGAGGGATTTTCTCATACTTGCTGCATGTGGAGTGATCTGCACTGACGAATGTTTCTTTTGGAAGGTTTTCTGGTGGCCGATTTGCTGCTTAGATCGTGAAGCTGGTAATTTTAATTTCTTTTTTGCGGGCTGTGGTTTCTAATCGCGTTAATTTCTGAAGGACACAAAACCTTTACTTTCCGCAGGACAACTTCATCAACCTCAGCTTTCTCCGGCTCTTCAGGGCGGCGAGACTCATCAAGCTGCTTCGCCAGGGTTACACTATCCGCATCTTGCTCTGGACCTTTGTGCAGTCTTTTAAGGTGAGTGGTAGGCAGGTGGGAGATGGGGAGGAGACGTAGAATCATAAAATCACAGAATGGTTTGGTTTGGGTTGGAAGGGTCCTTAAAGATGATCCAGTTCCAACCACCTTGCCATGAGCAGGGACACCTCCCACTGGATCAGGTTGCTCCAAACCCCATCCAACCTGGCCTTGAACACCTCCAGGGATGGGGCAGCCACAGCTTCTCTGGACAACCTGGGTCAGGGCCTTCCTACCCTGATCTTGAAGAATTTCTTCCTAATGTCTAGACATGGGGAGACGGTAACACTTGGCACTGCTGTAGCATCACCCGTTGGGTATCAAAGACATTCCCCTTGGCAAGGGAATGGCCGCTCCGCACTGCTACAAAGCAATTACAGGAATATTAATTCTGCAGTAATGCCAACTGATTTGCATTGAACATCCCCCGAGCTGCTGGAAGGTGAGATTGAAAGCCAGACGGCTGCTGCTGCAGACTTGCAGCAAGTGCACGAAGCTCAGGTTGCCCTTGAAACTACCACAAAATCCCTGTGGCAAAGTCTTGCAGCTTGAGTATTAGCATAAGGAAAGGACAGTCTAATTAAGAAGGGCCTTCATGCCTGCTATTTGGGTGCAGTGAGCACAGGGTTAAATTGCTTTCACCAGCTTGCTGTCTTGGCCGAATGTGATGGAGGTGAAACCCAAACCATTGCATTAGGAAAAAATTTTTCACAGAAAGGGTCATTGGGCACTGGCAGAGGCTGCCCAGGGAGGTGGCTGATTCACCTTCCCTGGAGGTGTTTAAGGCACGAGCAGACGAGGGGGGACAGTGTTGTATTACACTGTACTTCTCACTGGGAGACACCAAACAGGGAGCTGTGTTCTGTTTTCAGCCAACCATCAGGCAGCTAAGGGACTGCAATCTGAGGGGTTGCAGTCTCTTAGATTTGTTAGGTCACATTTTCCTTGAGGGTAGATGGAGGTGGTGCTGCTGCTGCTCTCACCTTGTAACTCCTGAGGAACCCTGCAACCAGGAGAGCCTCTACCAGAGGCTGAGATGTGGAGTCTGCAGTACAAAATGTTCCTGCTCAGGAGACACTGTGTGATCTTGGCTGGATACAGGGAGAGGCTCACCCAAGGCCTTTTTCAGCACAATCCCAACCCTGTCCAAAGCTTGTATGTAGTGTGCTGACCCTGAAGTGGAGCTGGGAGGGTTCCTGGGCTGCTTGAGGAACTGCTTGTCTATGTTTCCTCCCAGTGCTGGGTTCTCAATCCTTGTCCAAAAGTGTCCACCCTTCACCCCATGTTTCCTAAGGGCTCCCTCTGGGCTGTGTAGCCCCAATCCTGTCCCAAGCATCACACTGTCTAGCTCTAGGGCAAGACTTCTTATTTTTTCAGCTGTTACCAATTAAGAGGCATTAATTACCCATTTACTTAGCCTGAGTGGAAAGTAGCTATTACTCCCAGCTTGATTGATATAATTACACTGTAGTCTTCACTGATTTCTTGCTAAAACTCAGAATCTTTTTCCCCTCCTGGGATTGTAGTCTGTGCTTGTTCCAGAGCAAGAACTTGTTTCTTGGATGTATATTTTTTTTCTCATACTACATTTACAGCAAGGCCATTAAAAATTAATGTTTGTGCAATTATGCACAGACAGTGCCAGTGCTTGCCGGTAGCTCCAGCGCTTGCTGGAGAGCTTCTTATTGTGTTTTCCCTACTTACTGCTTATCTGCTTGCAAGGATGTATAGGGAGCCCTTGGAAAGCCCAGGCTGTTTAGTGATCGATGAATACTTGTCTCCAGGGCTTTGTCTTCTGAAGGCTGCCAGGCTTGTTTATATCCTCTTTGCAGCTCCTTCATCTAAAGGACAAATGCCACAAAACACAGTGCTGCCCAGGAATTAAATGCTACCAGCTGGCACATGAATGGGTTGGGTTGGAAGGGACACCTCCCACTGGAGCAGGTTGCTCCAAGCCTGCACCTGACCTGGCCTTGAACACCTCCAGGGATGGGGCAATTTGCAATATGCATTTGCTGTCATTAATTCTGCCTTCTCCTTTTCCACAGGCCTTGCCTTATGTGTGTCTTCTCATTGCAATGCTCTTCTTCATCTATGCTATTATTGGCATGCAGGTAATATTTCAGCTTTAATACTGACCGTAAGTAGCCTGGTTTTATTCCAGTGGTTCGGGGTGCAAATGGGTTATTGCCTCTACAGCAGGATCAACACCTGATTTAGGATGAGGCTTTGGTGTTAAGTGTGGTCCTGGGTGCACAGATATTTCTGGGTGCACAAAGGGAGAGCATGGGCAGGCAAACTGGCTGCAGGATCTGAGCCTGCACGTCCCTTCCTCTTGTTACAGGCATGTCAGGAGGCTGAGAGCAGAGAACAGCTCAGGTCTCGCACCCTTCTAATCAGAAACAAGACAGTTTTTTTACCTGGAACAAAGCTGAGCTATGGTGTGGCAAACGGTCTGCTTGAACACCAAGCACATTAACTGACNTTTTATTCCAGTGGTTCGGGGTGCAAATGGGTTATTGCCTCTACAGCAGGATCAACACCTGATTTAGGATGAGGCTTTGGTGTTAAGTGTGGTCTTAGGCGTGCAGATATATCTGGGTGCACAGATATCTCTGGTTGCACAGATATCTCTGGGTGCACAAAGGGAGAGCATGGGCAGGCAAACTGGCTGCAGGATCTGAGCCTGCACGTCCCTTCCTCTTGTTACAGGCATGTCAGGAGGCTGAGAGCAGAGAGCAGCTCAGGTATCGCACCCTTCTAATCAGAAAAGAGACAGGTTTTTTTACCTGAGCTGTGGTGTTGCAAACGGTCTGCCTGAACACCAAGCACATTAACTGATTTGTTTTCCCCATTTGATCTCCGCAACTCATTTTTACCTCCCTCTTCAGCACAGAAATTATTCTAGCTTTGGAGATCCCTTAAACCAGGACAAATTCTTTTCCTCCCTTTTTTTCTAGCTCTCCTTGACCTGCCTTCTCTGACAAATTCCCGCATTTGACCTGAATTGCTTCTGTTTTCTGTGGCAGGTGTTTGGAAACATTGCACTAGATGATGAAACCTCCATTAATCGGCACAATAACTTCCGTACCTTCCTCCAAGCCCTGATGCTCCTCTTCAGGTAAAGAGAGAAGGAAATACCATAAGGCTTGCATGTGAGCAATAAATAAGTCTTGGGTTTCCCATATGCCAGTTTAGTTGCTGAGGTTTAGGAAGGTGTTTGGAGTAAAGCACTCGCTTCCTCCTCCTCGGTGTTAAGGGTTGACCTGGCACATCTCTGAATGGGACAGATCTGATTCAAGACAGCAGCATCTCCACAAAGTGACACCCAGAGCTGTGACCTTCCATGTCAACTCAGGCAGGAGTTTAACACAAGACAGACACCCCCCGCTCTCCCGGTTCAACTGATCGATGTGGTTCCTGTCATGATGCGGTTCTCTGCAGCCCTGTGGAGAAGGGCTTGGGGGTGCTGGGGGATGAAAAGCTGGGTATGAGCCAACGATATGCACTTGCAGCCCCCCAAAAAGTTCATGTCCTGGTTTACACCCAGAGCAGTGGGACCAGAAGGGCAAGGGAGGGGATTCTGCCCCTCTGCTCTGCTCTGGTGAGACCTCACCTGGAGCCCTGCGCTCAGTTCTGGAGTCCTCAACACAGGAAGGACATGGAGCTGCTGGAGAAAGTCCAGAAGAGGCCACAGAGATGATCCAAGGGCTGAAGCACCTCCCAGATGAGGACAGGCTGAGAGAATTGGGCTTGTTCAGCTTGGAGAAGGGAAGACTCCAAGGAAACCTTATTGTGGCCTTTCAGTAATGAAGGGGGCTACAGGAAAGATGGGGACGGACTTTTTGGCAAGGCCTGTTGTGAGAGGGCAAGAAGTAAAGGTTTTTAACTCAGGGAGAGGAGATTTAGACTGGATGTAAGGATATAAGGAAGGTGGTGAAACACTGACTTAGGTTTCCCAGGGAGATAGTGGAGGCCCCATCGCTGGAAACATTCAAGGTCAGGTTGGATGGGGCTCTGAGCAGTGTGATCTGGTAAAGATGCCCCTGCTTCTGGGTGATCTATAAAGTTCTCTTCCAACCCAAAGCATTCTATGATTCCATGATTCTGTGAAGCAGAACTTTTTTTTTTTTTTTTGTAGTAAAAATTCCTTTAATTGGTCATTGTTGCATTACCAACAAGTTAATTCCTCATAAATCAATGTCACCTCCGCTTCAGAATGAAAATGTTTCCATCTGTGTTGGTTCTGCCTGGAAATGAAGCGTTTTCAAATAAAACAATCAATGAAATGACAGATTTTCATTTTTAGACCCAGCAAAAATGAAGTGCAGGCCCTGCTCCAAATCAGGGCAGCTTTGGGAAGGTTTCTGTGATCTGGACATGTGCTGTACGATGTTAAAACACAGCAGTCAGTAACTGCTCTGGCCCCTGCAGCGCCTGCCAGCCACACCGAGGCTCAATTCCGTGGATTATGCAGCGCTGGTAACTAGATATTCTTCCTGGGATTTGGCTTGCATAGTTTCTGTGAAGCCAGACGGAAATGAAATTAGCCTTCTCTAGAGCAGAATAATCACTCATCTCCAAACTCTGAATTTTAATAAAAGCGGGTAGTTTTTCAGTCTCGTGTCCAGACGTCTTGGTCCTCGTCCAGCCCTGTGTGGCAGAGCAAGCAGAGGCAGCAGGACCACAATGAGGGGGTAGAGCTCTGCACAAGGCGACGAGGCTTCAGGGCTCAGTGGGAGGGTGAGGAATCTGCTGTATCATTCAGAGCAGCCTGGAGTTTACGTTGAACACCAGGTTTTCTCAAAGAAAGGAAGGCTTGATTGTGAGCTGGCTCACCCATTGGCGTGGCCGCAAACAGACCTGTAGCAGGATGGGCTGCGGAGCGATTCCCTGCCCAGTGCCTCTGAATACAGGGGGAAATCTGAGGTCAGGTAGAAAGTCACAGTTAACCAAACACGCACGTGCCCCGGTTTCCAATCCTTACATGCACTTTGCAGGGGGTTTGATTTATTTTGAGGCTAGACCCTCTGGGACTACAAAATTTTGCTTTTCGTTTTCTTTTTCTCCTTGTGATAGTGGTAGAAGTTAGGATTTGTTTTGAATACACCTACCTATTCCTTCAGTTCTCACATCCAAAATGAGGAGGAAGAGAAGGCGAATGATGAAGAAAACCCAAGAGATTGCCATGAAAACTGAACCCAGGTCATTTATGACCAACCAGACCATGCTGGTGTTTCTGTGTCTAGGAGATGAAATAAATGAAGGATTAGAGTGAAGAAGCCTGGCTTTGATTCCCATCATCTCTGTTGGGTTTGCAGCTCATACTAGGACAGAACCCTCAGCTGCTTTGAAAGGGAACAATCTAAGCTCCATTGTCCCACATTTGCACTTGTTTAAATCAGTCTGGTTCCATTCTCCCTAAAACCAATGACACTTTGCCTACTTGAGCCTGCTTGGTGTCATTTGTTATAGAGGAAGACGTTCTTTCTCCTTTCTTTTTCATGTCAGCAGTTTAGATTCCTGTATATAGGGACATAACCTTCCACCTCATTAATGTAGTTAATTGGGTGCAGTAATAGCTGCAAGGTGGCTGCCCCTTGGGTCTGTGATGGGGAAGGGGTTGGATCTGCTCACTGTCTGCCCTCCCTGTCTGCAGGAGCGCCACGGGGGAAGCCTGGCACGAGATCATGCTGTCCTGCCTGAGCAAAAGAGCCTGCGACCCGCTCTCTGGCCTTACCAAAAATGAATGTGGCAGCGATTTTGCCTATTTCTACTTCGTGTCATTCATCTTCCTGTGCTCCTTCCTGGTAAGTCGGTCCTGATCTCTCCCAAAGGGGAGGTGCCAGTGTCGTTCCCCACACACACACACTTCCCTGCCCACACCCTTGCTTCCTTCTTTTTCCTAATTATGATTTATACAACACTACAAGGCAGCTTCACTAAAACCCATTTATCATCCTGGTGATAAAATCCCCTTAATCCCCAAAGAGAACATTTAGTCATTAAAGGGAAGGGTTTTATCTTTCTTCCCACGGGGGGGTCTAATATTTGGAATTCAGCATTAATCTGTTTTGTCTTGATTTGTAACGCGGTCTTTGAAAAAGGGGAATGGGGAGGGCAGGGTGAGAATGGCCAAGATAACATTGATTCAGAAGGGCTTGCAGCTGGGAGCATCATGCTTATTTGATGCCTTGTGTTTTGTTTTATTTGATAAATAAATGCAATGATCTTTTTCTTCTCTGACGGTGTCGGGAAAGCTTCAGACACGAAAGCACACAGAGATGTTGTACTTCACTCAAGCCCATGGCCATCATCTGGGGCTGGCTCCAAGCTCTAATGTGTGCCAGCGTCTTTCTGATCACTTGCATGCATAAAAAGCTGTCTGCTCTTGGGGTTCGATTCACTTCCCTGCCCCACCGGGACAGAGGGATGGAAAACCAGGGACAGGGACACAATTAAACTTCAAGCAGGAAAGGATAAGAGTCACAGCTCTGAAAGGTGCCAAAAAGCAACATATCAAGCCTACTTTCAGTTCCGCAGGCTTGCTTTAAAATATAAAGATTGGATTCCTTGTTCCCTGCTGTCATCAGAAGCCTTTAACCAGGAAAATGAGGTACACGTGGCAGCTTGGTGCTAGGCACAGACAGACCAACTTCAGTGGCCCCTGCTGAGATACTTTGTCCAACTGCTGTTCCACCTTGGCCGTCCCGTGGCTTATTTCTTCTGCATCTACTAAAAAAAATGTGGAGGCCTGAAAGCTAATACAAAGTTAATGCTCCATTTACTGATTCACAGAATCACAGGCTAGTTTTTGGTTGGAAAAGACCTTTGAGGTCATTGAGTCCAACTATTTATCCGGCCCTGCTAAGTCCACCACTAGACCATGTCTCCAAGTACAACATCTGCTCGTCTTTTAAACCCCTTCAGAAACAGGAGCTCAGCCACCTCCACAAGCAGCCTATTCCAATCCTTGGCAGCCCTTTCAGTAATGAAATTCCTCCTAACATCCAACCTAGATCTCCCCTGGTGCACCTTGAGGCCATTTCCCCTTGTCCTGTTACTGGTTACCAGGGAGAAAACCTCCACCTAGCTACAAACTCCTTTTAGGTAGTTTCGGAGAGCGACAAGGTCTGCCCCCTTCGGCACTCTGTATTCTAAAGCCATTTTCCCCCCTCGTACAAATCTCTAACCCAGCACCGGACATTCTCATTGTTATTTTCAAGGACATTTTTGTTCCTCAAGGGTTTTCAAAAATCAAAACAACCTCCCTCCAGACTCACGCTCCCTGGCTCATATTGTTCATCCTGCTGGAGATGCAGTAGTGGGGCTGGAGGCTGGAGCACATCTGTGCACAACACAGCTTCACATGAGCTTTGTCTCTGAGTCAGAGCTCCTGGAAAACCCTTTGGAACCGCACCCTGGGCTTGCTGGCAGTGAGAGGGGAGAGCCCGAGCAAACAGCGAAGGCAGGAAGGGAAACCTCCAAAAATAGGCAGCGGAAAGCCAAGCAGCTGGACCGGGACAGGGCTGTAACTCATTTCTTTAAATGCATTCAGTACCTTATTGCAATGAAACATGTGGTTCCCCACAAGCAATTAAAGTATTACAGAGCCCCAACCCTGCCAGGAGGGCACATATTTATGGTTTGCTCGATGTTGTTACACTATAGACTCGAGGGGAGTTGGAAAATGTATTTGGTTTTAAACATTGTTTCTGGCTCTTTGGGGATATCCAGCTTGACTTAATTTTCCTCCCGTAATTTAGGCTGTTGAAACATAGAAACCGAAATTTAAAAATACACAAGAACTTTAGAAACAGCTGTAGACAAGCAAGGGAAAAAGAGTGCCAAGCTGTGGCTGGAGCTAGAAGCAATGGAAAGGGACTTGGGAGCAAGGGGCAGACTGTCAAAAATGCCATCTCTTGATGCTCTGGGGTGCTGTGTTATGCGTGGGGTGCCTGCAGCGTGTGAGTGAGCCCTGTTGTCATGGTTATGGAGCTTCCAGCCTTTGAGCAGCTTATTGAACATCCTTGTCCAGGCCTGCCAGATGCACTGCAACGAGATTCCAGGGCTGTGTTACAGATCCCCTATAAACATCCAGTATCTGGTGGCCTGAAATGCTGAGTTGGCTCCCCAAACCCAGCAGATATGTTTGATGTAGTGCTGTTTTCAAGCTGACAAGCCCTAACTCTCATTACAGGAGTGAATTCATGCACTCTGCTGCAGAAATCTTGTTTGCAGCTGAGACACTAACAGGGCTGGTGTGTTCTCAGCTCCATGCTCTACAGCTTGGCCTGAAGAAGACCCTTGGGTGATGTAAGACACCCAGTGATACCCTGTGTGCTGGGTTCTGCTCCCTGCTTTCTGTTGGGCTGGGTCCTAAGATGGACTAAAGTTGAAGGAAGTCCCTGATTAGCATTTGGTGGTGATACGGTAGTTCGTTACGGACTGCACTTTGTACTGGTGGATTGTGTGTCCCAGCTAGAGCCAAGACCCTTTCTTCCCTCCAGATGACACGGGAACAAGAACTGTTTAAGACTGCACAAAACCTGAACTCCACTGCTTGATTTTCTTTTAATGACTGGCAGACTGGCCAGGGACATCCATAGAAACATAGAATCTTTTGGGTTAGGAGGGACCTTAAAGATGATCCAGTCCCACCCCCCAGCCATGGGCAGGGACACCTCCAACTGGATCAGGCTGCCCAAGGCCCATCCAACCTGACCTTGAACATCTCCAGGGATGGGGCAGCCACAGCTTCTCTGGGCAACCTCGGCCTCCCCATCCTTACCATGAAGAATTTCTCCCTAATCTAAATCTTTCCCCCTCCAATTTAAAGCCATTCCCCCTCATCCTATCACTACATGCCCTTGTTAAAATTCTCTCTCCAGCTTTGTTGTAGCCCCTTCAGGTACTGGGAGGCTACTCCAAGGTCTTCCTGGAGCCCTCTCTTCTCCAGGCTGAACAACCCCAACTCTGTCAACCTGTCCATATTCTATTTAAATCTGCTCATCTCTGAGAGCTCACAGGCTGCCTTGCCATAGTCGTCCTTGCTCAGCATGGTACAGAGGAGCAGCACTCATGGCAGCATCTCCCCTGCCCTACGAAGGACACGATGAAGGTAGAAAGGTACCTTATGCCACTCAGGTCTTTATCCAGCACAGGAGCATCCACCTGCCCTCCTGCTCTTCCCTTCTGCTGGCTGCAGCTTGATCTTTTCCCACTGAAATCCTCATGCCTCTTATATTTGCTTTAATAAGACAAGAATCTTTATACCCTAGAAGTGTTTGCCAGGCTCTGTGTCAGCAGCCGCTAGGGACAGGAGCCTTTTGTATGTCCTGTTCCTCATCTTTCTTGGGATCTTTAAAGGTTTGCATTGTTATGAGTCTAAAATAGGACATCTAGGCTGAAGAATGTTTTTTCTTTCTGGCTCTTCTTGTCCTGGTTTGCCTTGATATGTAAGTGCTGGAAGAGTTCCCATCACCCGGCTGATGAAGCAGCCCGTGTGCTGATCTGCACTGGCGTAGGGTGAAGAAGGGGCAAGGGTGATGAACCTCTTGAGCTTGTGGATGGGTGATGTTGTAGGCAATCAGCAGTGACTGGGATATGGCCAACCCGTCTGCTGTCAAACCTGCTGTGCACTGCAGAGCTGGAAGGGGCTTGTAGTAGGCAGAGAACGGGGAGGTGGCAGAAGAGTCCCCAGGGTGAAGTTTATAAGCTTCTTGCTGGTGGATGAGAAACTCAGTATGAACTGGCCATGTGCTCTTGCAGCCATAAAGCCAACCATGCTCTGGGCTGCATTCAAAGCAGTGGGACCACCAGAGCGAGGTGCTGGGAATGGTTCTGCACCTCTACTCTGTACACATGAGACCTCACTTGTAGCTCTGCATTCAGTTCTGGAGTTCTCAGCACAGAAAGGGCACAGATCTGTTGGAGTGATTCCAGCAGAGGCCATGAAGATCTGAGGGCTGGAGCACCTCCCTAATGAGGACAGGCAGAAAGAGTAGGGGTTGTTCAACCTGGAGAAATGGAGGCTCCAGGGAGACCTTAGAGCAGCTTCCAGTACTGAAAGGGGCTCCAGGCAAGCTGGGGAGGGGCTCTTGATCAGGGAGTGCAGGAGGGGAATGGTTTTCAGGTGAAAGAGGGCAGATTGAGATGAGATCTTGGGAAGAAATGTTTTGCTGTGAGGGTGGGGAGGCCCTGGCCCAGGTTGCCCAGAGCAGTGGTGGCTGCCCCATCCCTGGAGGGGTTCAAGGCCAGGTTGGATGGGGCTTGGAGCCCCTGATCCAGTTGGAGGTGTCCCTGCCTATGACAGGGCGCGGGTTTGGAATTAGATGATCTTTAATGTCCCTTTCATCTCAAACCATTCTGTGATTCTATGAAACCATACACCCTGCTGAGGGAATGGTACCTTCTTCCCTTCCAACTTTTTATTTCTTTTCTCTAACTGCACTGTTGTCTCCTCTCTGCAGATGTTAAACCTGTTTGTGGCTGTGATTATGGACAATTTTGAATACCTGACAAGAGACTCCTCTATCCTTGGGCCCCATCACTTGGATGAGTTTGTTCGTGTCTGGGCTGAATATGACCCAGCTGCCTGGTATGTATGCAGTTACACTTATATGTGGAGGAAAGGACATACACAATGTATAAATACCATACCTATATACACAAACAGCCTGTTTTGATGTGAGTACAGCTCCAGAAGGACAACGGCTCCGAAGCTTGAGGTAACATTGGTGGTAAATGCTCCAATTTCAGTTAATTGTGCGCTGGAGATGAACAAACCAGATGTCATTACAAGGGTGTTTCCTTCAAATAGGCACGAGATAGAAACCAACAAATCCAGAAAGCAAAATGCACCCTTCCCCCCTCCTAGACACAGCCAAAAATTAATAAGGTAAATTCAAATGATCTTGGCTAAGTGGCAAAGCTGTTGAGCATTTCAAAAAAAGCTTTGATTGCCTTTGGTTTCTGCATCCCAATTTGGAGATAAAAATACACTGAATCGCTTGCCATTGGCAGTGCTCTAGGTAACTTGGGAGGCTAAGCTGTGTTACACCTGATTTGTGCAGCATTTCTCTCTGAGCTGAGAACCACCTTAATGGCTTCACAAATTCAGTAGAGACCTGAGGCCACACACACACAAAAATTCAAGTTTCCATGGTGCTATCTCTCCCTTGAAAGGAGATAATCTACCCCTGTGCTTTGAACTGAGTCAAGTGCTACGGCCTCAGAATTCATCATCTGCTTTCACCTGCCTGTGGGGAAGCAGGGAATGAGAGGATGCTCCTCAACGTAAGACTGGTTTGCTGAGAACATGGGGGGGTTTACGCAGACATTTAAACTCAAAGTTTTGATGTTGGTAGCCTCCTTCTAATGACATCAAATTGTAGAGGGGAATTCTGTTCTTCTAAACGACATTTCAGCTTTTGGACTTGCGCTTGAAATATAAGGCGTGGGAAATAATAAGAAGAAAATGCAATGAACCAAACTTTGGAAGCATTTCAGCTCTCAGTGAGCCTCTGATAAAATGTTCCTGATATATGAGTACATTAAAGGAGGAAGTGGTTTTTCTCACAGCTAAACAGCGACGTGTTCAGTTTTGTCTCTGTTTCCCTTATTCAAAGAGGCTCTAGGGAAAAGCTGCACACCTGGGTTTCAGTCCCCCCGGCAGCAGGGGGTGGCACTGCTGAAGCACTGTAAGACTGGCTTTAATATATTGCTTTTCTCCATTGCCCAGGGAAGCTACTGCCCCACAGTCCTGGTGCCTGTGCTACTTTTACGTCTTAGATGCTTTCAGATACAGGTCACGGTAATTTCCTTGATATTCCATAGCCTGGAAATTCATCTGTTTGGAGACTGTTGTTTATTTAAAGCCATACTAATTCTACATCCATCTTCCTCTCCACAAGTTACTCTGCAATGAATCTCCTCTGTATTTGTGAAGAAACTGCTTCCAGCTTCTCCGGTCTCTCCACTCTCTTTTGTTTCCCTTCAGTAGAGACAGATGCAGAAAGTGTTTATATAATCAGCATCTCAAACTCCCTGCTAGGATGCAATTAAACTGCTTTAAAATCTCAGTTAAATTGGTTTGGGGCTAACTTTAAGTGTAAACCTATCCCAAAATGACTGCATTTCTCTGAACTGTGTGTGATTTTAACTAGCTCAAGGCCATCCATACGATGAGCCTGCACATATGCTGCACTCGGCTTGTAATCTCCAAGCACATTTTTCTTACCACGTGCTCTCTAACACAGACAGGTCCTTTGTGGGTATTTGGCAGGCAATAAATAGCTTTTCTTCTTTTTCAAATCCAGTCTTATCTCTTGCCACAAGAAAATCTCAATGAGACTGAGAGCTTGGGAGTGCCCATTCTCTCCTTAAAATATGATCTTGGCTCTGATGAGCATCTATCGGAGGAATAACACACCTGCAAGGCAAAAATAAGCATCAATGTGCTTTTTTAATATCTGTATGTTCAGGAACTTTCCACCCATCTGAGGCACAAGCAGCGACATTTTCTCTTCCTCCTAACAGTGAGCACAAAAAATACACTTTGTGAGTCACTCAGGCCAAACCAAAATATGTCACATCATTAAGATTCTAATTCTGCTTTTCTCTCACCATTTTGCTCTGTTGGGAAGCTGTTGATGTTGGCAGAGTAACTCAGGGCAGATGTGCAAATCAAAGGGCAGCCAGGACGTGATGCTCAAGGCTTGGTCCTACAACATGTTCATGTCCTGGATTTTCCGCGTGTGAATGGTCCCACTGAACTCACTTCTGTTTGCAGAAGTGGCACTAACATTTCTTCTGTTTAAAAATAATCTGACATCCATTCACAGTTTAAGGCCAGAATAGATGTCTTGATCCTTTGAGCTGATCTTCTGTGAAGCTCTGGCCATGACATTTCACAATAGCTGTCTTAAGGTACAGCTCCCAGCAGGACACTCAGTTTCATCTGAATTCACAGGGCGTTAGCAGACCCATTTTTTTATTCAGCTACCAATTGGTCAAGCTCATTGAAAGGAAATGTTGATCCAATTTTTTTCCTGTGTCAGCCATCTCCTTGTACCATTTCATCTTCCAGTATTGGCACATTTACGAGAATGATAAATAATCACCATAGCATAATTTCATAGAATGATAGAATAGTTTGGGCTGGAAGGGACCTCAGAGATCATCTACTTCCAATGCCTTTGCGATGGCTGCCCAAGTCCCATCCAACCTGACCTCGAACACCTCCAGGGATGGGGCAGCCACAACTTCCCTGGGCAACCTGGGCCAGTTCTTCACCACTCTCATCGTGAAGAAATTCTTTCTAGAGAATTCTTTCTTGCTAGAAAAAAGACTCCTAGGCAGTTATCCTGTGCTTAGATGCTGGTGGGCCAGTTCCTGCTTCCATCCTTCCCTAACTGGTCTCTCTGAAGGTCTCTCCTTTGTTTATCCCAAGAAAAAAATGGAATTCCAGTGTTGGTCCACTTTCTGCACCTTGAGACCCTTGATGAAAAATGTGACATGGGTAAAAAGTACAAGTACGGTTATACTTTTGATATATAGATAATATTTTAAACATAGGTTTAATGTGTGTGTATTTGCATATCTATTTTCAATGTCACCTTTTTTTCTGCTACAAAGTCCAACTTTCTGTAAGCTTTTCTGGGGGAAATCATTGAAAAGGAAGTAAAAAAAAAGCAGCTGGCAGCTCTTGTTCTAGATGTGTCCCACTCAGTAGAGGTAAGTATTGGAAATTGCTGGATTGAAGGGTGGCGAAAGCCTCAGACTCAGAAAAAGAGAGAGCGAGAGAACTGGGGTATATACAGTGGTTTGGTCTGTGGCTGCAAGTTAATCAGGAACGAGAAAACTGTTGTATTTAAGGATGAACTGGGAAAGAAAGTCCAATTTATATTCACTTTTATTTGTTCGAGATACATGAAGTGAGTGTTTTATCACTTTTTATACCCTGTCCACTGCTGGGGGATACTGGAAATGTTGGTCTTGCCATCCCACTCCCATTAGTTTCTCACAAGAACTGAGGGAGATGCTACTGGCAGCACCTTCTGCGATCACGAGGAGAGGCAGGTACTCCCAAAGGCAGCTTTTTCCTATCTATCTAAATGGGTGCTGATGAAAATAAACAAATCTCAAATAAACTTAAATAACGCAGGAAAGAATCCCTGGTTGTCGTAATTTGTTGTAATTTACTGCCGTGCCCTTCCAATGCAGTTCAACTGCTGTTTTTTTGAGCCTTCCATGGACTCTTAGAGAGCTCGGGGAGCTGCTTATGTGTATTTTCTAGATGCTAATTTTACAAAACTGTTATAAAATTTTGATTAAATTCTTGATTCACTTAAACCAATATACGTTTTATACCCGCAATTAGGCCTGCAGCCAAGCCTTGCACAGTTCCATTTGATCCTTTTCTAAATTAATAGTTTTGAGTTGATTGTGAAGGTTTTGAATAGACTTTAATTTTTCACATCCAAAAAAGCCGTAACATTGAAGGAAATATTCCAAAATATTCCAGCCTCCTTTATGTAACACACCAAAATAAACTGAAGCCAAATCATCTCATTTTCCCTCTAGAGGTCATTTTGAAGTTCTGTACAGCTCTTTTTGTACATGATTTGGTTACTTACAAAAGACTAAGAAACCTAATCCTGCTGTTCAATTAGCTGAAATTGTTGTTGGAAATTAATGACACTGACCATAAAGCTACCTCGAGGAGTCTGATTTCACGTACTGGTAATGAAGGTTGGATTTGCTCAGGGCTGATGGCCCTGAGGCAGCTCTCGAGATGGCAGTTTCTGGGTTTCCAGCAAATTTCTTCTTGCCCGTGCAGCAGAGCACGGCCCTGCTGGGGTTATGTAGGTGGCAGCAGTGGAAGGTGGAGGTCCCCAGGCTCTTTTGAACCAGCTAATTTAAATCCCCGCAATAATCCAGTTAAGCAGGCTATTTGCGTGCTGTGGGCTCTGGTTTGCGGGGCTGCTGCAGTGCCTGGGTGGTGAGTAGGGAACTGCGTGTAGGCAGATGCTCAGGCACAGGGAAGTATAAAGCATTTAGGGTTAAAGGTAATAAATGCAGTGGCTGGAAAGCCTTGTGACGGCACTGAAGGTTTCACAGAAGAAACCCCAAGGATATAGCTTTTGTTGAGCTGTTGGAAGTTCTCTTTCTCTCTCTTGGTCTGTGTTAAATTCCCTCCTTCATCACGAGCCCAGTTGCCTTCACACTAACCTTACTTTGCAGCAGGTTTTGCCCTTCTGACTTCTCCCGTTTGCCTGGGGAAAAGCGGATTCTTCTCAGGTTTTGCTGTCATAACGTCTAATGTTTTCTTTCCAGTTGCCGGATTCATTATGAGGATATGTACAATTTGTTACGTGTAATTGCTCCACCCCTGGGCTTAGGAAAGAAGTGCCCTCATAGGGTGGCTTACAAGGTTTGGAACTTCAGAGACTCCCTCCAGCATTTTCAGTTCTGGTTATGTTTCTTTTTACCCCCTTTCCAAATGCAAATGCAAACGGTTCAGAAAAGAAGCTGTAACGTAACTAACCCCTTGCCTGAAAAAGGAATGATTGACTGACTGCCTCCTTTCTCCTCAATGCATCTCTTCCCAGTCTACTCCCACACCCCAGCTGGCTGGAGACAGGCAGTTTTATGAGACAGTGAACCCTCCAGTTTCCATCCCGCCAGGTCTAAGTGGGAAGTGTTGTGGAAAAGCAGCACAGCATCTGAGGACTTTCTCTCCCTATATACCCACCAGAGAGAAATGTCATCCCGAGAGTTCTAGGGAGTAGCAAGTCCGCTTTGGTTGGGTTTCATAGCATAATTGCTCCAGTTGAATGACCAACATTTGAACCTTTCCTGGGCTGAAAAGACACTGGTTAACTGGGCAGCAGACCGGGATGGTTTCTTGAGCTGGGGAGAGATGAAGGGATGAGTGTTTCCCAGTGAAGCAGCCAGAGATTGTCTTGGGAGCAAAATTACGTCTCTGAGCTGGTAAGCTGTGATGGACAACCAGTGAAACCTCCTGCCTCATGGCACAGGAAAAGTGTACCTGGGAGCCGAGATGGGGAATTCAGGACAGGTCTGACTAAGAAATCAGCACAGGATGATATTGGGCTTCAGTGGGGTCCCAGCTATGGGCAGGGATTTTGTTGCAGTCAATGCCTGAAGCGCAGAAGATGAAAGTGTGTGAAGTGTCTTGCTTTTGTCTTTCATTCCAGCCCAGGTGTTCTCCACACCTGACTGGAGATTAAGAGGTAACAGGCATTGGAGAGAGTGAGTGAGACCATGTATCTCCAGCCAGGGAACAGGGCAGAAGAGAGAGGCCAGGAGGAATCTGTTGACATTAATTACGATTTGTGTCTTTCAGCAGCCTTTAAATTAGCTCTGGGCTATAAAACCTGGGTGGTATTTTAAGTGCATTGGTTACCAAGGATGGGAATAGATGGTTTTGGCTTGGTAAATTCTCTCTTCCACCCCCTCCTGCATCAATGTTTTACAAAAGAGCTCAGAGCTGTGTCAGGGCAGTGGGCCAGTGTGTGGATGCTGCTTCTGTAGCTGTCCTGCTTGAGAAAGGAATGTCATATAGGTGCTTAGGTCTTGGTTTCCCTACTAGAGTAGTTGAGATGCTAATAATCCTGCTTTTCCAGGGGTTAAATATTAATTAACAACATGCTGCTGTATATTTAGGTCTCCTCAGATGACAGACAGCACAGATTTGCTCAATACAATAAGCAGGCAGCTCACTGGGAAAACAAAATGAGATAGTCATAGTCATGCTCCCAGTCTCAGGAGTCAGAAAAAGATAAAGCAGGAGAATTCCTTGCTGTTCCTGCATCCCTTGCTTTTTAGGGCAGGATTTCACTTGCAACCAGCATGCACTGAAGGCAGAACCATCAGTAATGGGCTGGGATAAGGGCTTGTTCCTATAACTCTGCAATTCCCAGCTCCTCCTAACACTCCGGGGAGCTGCCTGCCCTCAGTGGTGGAGACAATTGGTTGGCATTGGCTTGATGAAAGAGGAGCTCTACTTAATGTAAGGAAAAACAGGTCTCCTTTGCACCACCCTCCTGAAAATTGAGTGCTGGGCTTTTGTTTCATAGGACCCCAATTCAGGCTGGCTGAGGTTTTGCAGAGTTGCACTCTTGGTTTGGAATCGGAGCAGTCGCAGTCTGTCCCTCAAGCAAGCACATCAGGATTAGCTTTTTGTTTCTCTTGTAGCCTGAAAACCTCTTTGCTCACTGAAGGAAAACCGAATGTTTGTTCTAAGCCCCATCTCTCCCTGTCCCATAACTCTGCCTACCAGCTGTCCCTGGCATGGTGACTACAGCCTCTTGATTGACTGGTCTGGGGGGTGAGGAGGGGAACTTTCCCTCCACCCCACAAAGAGCCAGCCAAACCCAAGCCCTCCCCACACCCTCTCTACCCCGAGCGGAGACATCAATCATTCCCCACAGGGACCTGTGTGCCGAGGCGCAGCTCTGGCCACGGGACGTCCCTACAGTGAGGAGGAGATGTTGGGCGTTGAAACACAGCAACGGAAGTGGAGAAACCTTTCGATTTACCCACCTCTTTATTTTGGTTTTGTTTTCCTGAGAAATCTGATTAACCGGATCTCTTGTTTTCTTGTCTGCTTTCCCTTCTCTCTCCTACTTTTCATTTGCTCCCTTGTGTTGTCTTTTTCCCCCATCCCCTTCCTTTATTTTTTCCCCCCAACCCGGTATGGTTTGATTTCCATGTCCTCTTGCCTCCCTCCCTTTGACTCCAAGCGGGCGCATCAGTTACACAGACATGTATGAGATGCTGAGACACATGTCCCCACCTCTAGGCCTTGGAAAGAAATGCCCTGCTCGTGTTGCCTATAAGGTAGACCAACCCCCTTAGAAACTCCTGCCAAACCACCAGCTTTTTTTTTTGTGCTGTGGCTGAAGCGGGTGCTGGTTTTCTGTGACATCAGTGTTGTTCTTCTGGACTTTTCCGGTGCTTTCTCTGCTTTCCGAGCAGATTGGATTTTGGATCTTCTGCCTTTTTATTTTTATTTTTTTATTGTAATCTTTTTTTGGTCTTTGAAACTATGGCACATCAGTTTGTCTTTCTAACCATGTCTCCACTATCTCTATCAGTGTTTCTCTTTCTCTTCTCTCATTCATGGAGTTGTTAAGCTTGGAAAAGACCTGTAAGATCATTAAGTCCAACCATCAACGCTACACTGACATACCTACTAAACCACGTCCCAGAGTGCCACAGCCACATCTATTTTGAACCCCTGCAGGGATGGGGATGCCCCCACTGCCCTGGGCAGCCTCTGCCAGGGCTTCATCCCTCCATCAGTAAAGAAACATTTCCTAGTGTCCAATCTAAACCTTTGCTTCCATTTAGGGTAATTTGGGGAGGGAGGGTGCTAACGAGCAACCTACCCCAACAACATGATCCCCATTTATCTTCCTGCAGCAATCTGACTATCCATTCTCACTAGCCCTACAGTAGTTTTCCCCCTTCTTAATTACATAGGAGTAATTAGAGTGGGCAGTACTGTAGGAGTTAGCAAGCTATTAAACAGAGGCAACATCAGAAAAGCTCCTTAAATACCCTGGTGATAGAAATTGTGTTAACAGAGAACATTTAAGACACTAAGATGAAGAAATCACTTAAACTTATTGTTTATGCTGAAAAACTTTTAAATTGAACCACAACAACACATTCTGTCCAAAAGTTTCCTTGTTGCTGCTGCTCAGACATTGCCTGGATGAATGCAGTGGAAATGTGGATAAACACAGAGTAGAAATTATGGAACAGACGCAGATTCCTCTAGGGAAAGCTGCTCTCCTAGCAGCTTGCAAGGCCCTTGGAAATTTGCATTTGCAGGGGCAATTCCTTGGAAGCTTTTAACACTGAACCTCACCGTTTTAGAGGGAGAGGATTGCCCTAAGTGCTTAGCCTTGGTGTAACTGAGCAGCCATCAAAATCAACAGGCTTTTCTTGCTGTTGACCTCAATTTTCAGGGCTTGGTGTCACAACAGATCCTCCTATAGTGCTTTTTTTCTCACCGGGGCCATAGGAAAGCAAGATCTCGCAAAGAGACTCAAGCCAAACCCAAACGTGGCGCTGCCTTTGTGTAGGGCACAGCAGCATGAAGAGGTCCAGAAACAGCTTCCTACAAGATCCTCCCTCAGCGTGCTAGGATTCAAAATGAAAAGCAAATTAAACATACCCTTAAAGTCAGACAGTTAGATCTCTTTTCTGTGTTCTTTTTTGATTTGTTTCTGGCCACTATGGTAGCTGCTTTGAAAGAGCATCTCTATGATGAGCAATTCATGCCCACCAGACTGTAACTAAGCTTGAGAAACCCAGCTGCCTCAAAATGCCAACTCCCAGGTTTGTCAGATAGATGGGTAGCTAGATAAATGTTTATATAGAGGAGCCAATTATAGACTCACTTAGGTTGGAAAAGACCTTTAAAATCAGTTAGTCCAACCCTTATTATGCACATAAACCCAGTGCTTTTAAAGTAATCAATGGCTCCTTTTAGCACCTATGAGTTTCTACTGACCTGAAACGGAGCTGTGTCCCTGCCGAAAGCCTGGTGGTCGCTGTTTGCACCTGGGCAGCCAGATCTGCTCTGTGGTTGCACATGCACAAACATCTCTTTCCCCTCTGAGTTAGCTGGTATCCAGTTTAATTTGTCTGCCTTTACAGTACAAATCCACAAAAATTAAGTGTGTTAGAATCAGTTCTTTCTGAAATGTAAACTCCTGATTTTTTTAGTCTGCTTTAATTTTTACCCATCTACAAGAAACCTCTAGAAGGTGCCTGTGTGTGACTGAATCACAAGCAGAGATAGGGTTCAAATCGGACAGCTCAAACCTAGACTGAACGTCAAAGGTTTCTGAGTTTATTGGTGTTCAGATTTATATTGCATGTTAGCTAAGAGCCTCACACTACAGAAATCAGAATTTAAAACCCGATCTGAGTTTTTNTTCTGAAATGTAAACTCCTGATTTTTTTAGTCTGCTTTAATTTTTACCCATCTACAAGAAACCTCTAGAAGGTGTCTGTGTGTGACTGAATCACAAGCAGAGACAGGGTTCAAATCAGACAGCTCAAACCTAGACTGAACATCAAAGTTTTCTGAGTTTACTGGTGTTCAGATTTATATTGCATGTTAGCAGAGAGCCTCAAACTACAGAAATCAGAATTTAAGACCAAATCTGAATTTCCCCCTGGGCTGCAGGTTGGGCTGGTCTCTCCTTCCAGCTATGGCTGCTGATAAAATTAAGCTTTCACAGGGAGGCAGTGTTCCTTTTCACACCATCCCTCTTCCATTTCAATGTACAGCACTAGGAACAGCACTTCTGCCGAGACAGAGTGGTGCTGAGCGTCTTCCCTCAGGTGATGGCTGCATGTGGGTCACACCGTCCCCCCTGCCCTACACCCCTCTGGTGTCACTCTTGCTGTCCTCCCACAGTTGATGGAAGGCTGGGAGAGGACAGTGCAGCCCATCTCCAAGCACAGCCAGCGTGCAGAGGGACAACAACCCCTTTTCCTGCAGCTGTAGCTCAGTCAGTGCCGATGCAGCCAGAGCTTTGTCTCTGTGCTGTTTCTGCTCTCCCCCTCCAAACCAACTGATTGTTTTTTTAAAAACCCTACTCTCCTATCTGGCAAAAGCTCTTTTGCCCCACTTGTCCACCCTTTTTCTTTCCATGTATTTTTTCCCAGTCCTCTCTGTTTGCAAAGGTTCTGTGTGTTTTCTCCTTGTCTTTGTCTCCGTTGCCTCCTCAGTATCTGTGCACACTGTCATTTTGTTTGGATTTTTCCCTCTTTGCAGCCTCCTTGGCTGCTGTCCTTCCTTTCTGCTGTTTTCTGGTTCCCTTCTCTCAACTGTTCTCCTTGGTCAGCCTGACCGGCCTCTGCAGATTCGTGCGCGTGGCTTGCTGCTTGCCTGGGGGTTGCATGTGTGGGTTCCTCTGACCACAATTGCTCGGGCACCAGGAGAGCTCTATCCTGCGCTGGGTGGGAACTAGGGGCAAGAAAAGGGTGAAGGAAATGGATTTTAAAATATCTTCTTCCCAGTTGGATGAAAAGAGGAAAGAAAACCATTTTCACTTTACTCTAGTGTGTTGAGATTTGATTGCTGGCCCATTTTCCAATGCGGGGAGGGGGTGGATGATTTTTCACTCTCTTTGCAGTATTGAGACTTTGACGCCTCTTAGACTCAGCTTGGCTGTGGTGAAGTGTCCTGGGGTTCTATGTGTGATTCAGTAGTAGCAATAAGGGCAGAGCAGCAGCCAGCTTTGCTGGCACCTGCAGGCAGTCCAACCTTTGCACCACAGAGCATTGGAGGCATCTTTGGAGAAACTGGGAGAAGGAAATGCCCATGACACTGCTAGATTTCTCACTACAATGCCTTCAAGATATCTCGCAGATATCTATGAGAGCAGGGTTGGAGGAGGTTTTATTTTTGAGAGCCTGAAGGCTTGATTCTTAGGAACAGTGTGATGCTAGGCAAGTGAATCATAGAATGGTTTGGGTCAGAAGGGACCTTAAAGATTATCCATGGGCAGCAACACCTCCCACTGGATCCGATTGCTCAAACACCTCCAGGGATCGGGCAGCTACCACTTCTCTGGGTAACCTGGGCCGATGCCTCAGCACCCCTCGGGGAAAACATTTCTTCCTAAGATCTCATCTAAATCTTCCCTCTTTCAGCTGAAAATCATTACACCTCATCCTCTTAATAACCCAACCCACTGCTCTTCAGAGTCATCTTCTTACCTTCCTCTCCCGGGGCAGTAGAAGACAGCATTGCCAGCAGGCACGTCTCCACCTCTGCCCCAGTGTAGCTCCAGGTGAAGCTCTGCACGAGGTCTGCAGGGCGATGCTGGCAGCTGGAGGTGGGGGGGGGTCTTGATTTTATTTTGTGGTTCTGTGGGTGCTGTCAAGCAAGGCTTTGCACACCTCACTTGAAGGGTGATTTATTGTGGGGATTAGGAGGGCCCTGGCTCTCCCTTTAGCACTTCCTGACATGGCCAAAGTTCCTGGATATGTGATAGGGGGTGATCTTGGAGCTGAGCTGACTCCCAGCCTTGCCCATCACTGACATGTGGATTTTTTAGAATCTGGAGGTGCTTGAGTGCTAAAGAAGGGTTGGAGTGGTCCATTCCCTAGCTGCCCAGCATTACTGCCTCTTCTGCCCAGAACTAACATCATGGTTTTCTTTTGCTGGACAAGGAGCAGGACTGCACCTTCTGAAGGTCAGATGACCACTCCATGGTTGTGTCCCAGAGACAGAGGCCGCATTTCAGGACACAGACCTTGCTCCTCCGTCAGCTGTGGGAAGGAGAAAGGCTATGACCAGCCTCTCTGAAGTCAAGAGAAGAGTTAAATGAGAGTAGAGTAATTACAACTAGGTCGGTGTGAATTATTCATTACCAATAATTTATTCACCGAACTCAGCCTCGTTTCAGTGCTCCATTGTCCTGATTTTATTCACATTTGGGGGTTATTCCCAGAACAGTTCTTGTCCCAGATGCTGCTGATGGGGTGCTCTTAATAATTCAAATCCGTCGGGGTGCCAGCTAGTTTTCCTGGCATTCGTAGGTCAGAATGCTCCTCTTCCTTGGACAAATGCGTTGGTGAACACAATTTACAGTGCAAATATTCCTGCTCAGTGCTCATTTTCTGGGTCAGGCTGGGAAGCAGCAGGAAGCCCCTGGGCTTTTGACACCGGCATGAATTTTCTCCTGTTTCTATAACACGTTCCCTGCCTGTTCAGACATTTCCCAAGCAGAAGATCTGTAGAAACCAAATGCTGAAAGGGAACAAATTCTGCTTGACACAAAGGTTTGGTCTCTCATTAGGGGTGTCTTTGTTTATTTGCAATTAAATCACTACTAAAAGCTGAGGGGTGTCCACAACCCTCCTGATCACAAAAGGAACCAGAGCAGAAAGCGTTGCCTCCCTAACCCCATCCGTAACCAGTTACTACCTTGTTATCTGCATCGAGTTAATTAGGAGACTCTAGAGACAACATTGCAGCTCCTGCCTCTGGGACCTTCTGCTGCAGAAACAGTAACGAGCTCCCCTCACCCTCGAAGCATCAGGAGCCTCTGAAACTGCCTAATTAAAACCAAGGGCTGGAGGAGGGTTCCCCAAGCGCAGCTGGGAAATAGGAGCGGGGACTCCATCTGCTGCCGGCTGCTTTTCCTCTAATGCTCTTGGAGGAAACCGGAGGAGAAGGGAGGAAGAGGAGCAGGGAAGACCTTTTCTGCCAGGTCTGGACATCTAAGGGGTGGCATTTTTAGCTTTGTTTTTCCCTGTTCTCCACTTACTAATTCACCTGAACACCCCTCGTTTGTGGCTGGCGATTCTCAGAGCACCCCAAGTGATGCAAGCTTTTTACCAGTGCAGGGAAGCATCAATTCCCTTGCCGTCTGCTTCAGCAGGTTCATATGTTGTCCTTCTGGGGTCTAGAAAGATGGAAAATCACCTAAATGAGATTTTATCTTCTAAAATCAAATATTTACATCACATTCCTATGCATGAGGAACTGCTAAGACATGGCCGTGAAGCCCAGTTTCAGCCAGAAGAGGCAGCAGAAGTGGGGACAGATATTAATTTTACTTGAAACTCTGTACAGGCTAAAATAGTTTTGGTTTTTAACCATATTGTTGGCCATACAGTGTGGAAAAAATGTGGACATTTTCTCTTACATCTTGGTGAGGGATAAGAATCAGAAGCTGTTTATTGTTTTTTCTTGACTAATTTTGGGTCATTTGAAATATTGAGAAATTTTAGTAATTTCAATTGAATTCCATTTCCTTGTAAATGGCTCCTATCAAAATGTAAATGAATCAAAATACAGGTAAAATGAGAAAGCGGCTTTGAAGTGATTGAAAGTCCTTGCTTCGCACATGTTGGAAGGAGATATTTTTACATTAAAATTGGTTGGAATAGTGGAGGGGGAAATGAAATTTTCTTTTTGGTTGCAATTTCAGTCTTTCGGTTGCAATTGTAGCGCTAGGAATCCACCCCAGATGATGTATAGGGAAGTTCAGAGGCTGAGATCCTCCTCATCCCCTCTGGGTGTCACCAGCAGAGTGGGGACGGGGTGTGAGCGTGTCTCACCAAGCTGTCTTCTCCCTTGCCTCCTCCCCCATGATGCGGTGGCAAAGCTATTTTGAATCAAAGATGAATCAGTTCCTTTCTCCTAACTGCTTCATCTTCAGCAGGAGCTCTCCTAGAAATGTGCTGTATCCATCTAAGCAGCATATTTTCTCAGGGAAAATTTTCACTGAGATCTGGATGGATCTAGGGTGACTTGTAGCCAAAAGCTTTTGGGCTTAGCCTGCATCACGTTATAAGGCACTTCCAACCCCTCTTAACGGCTGTTTTTTGGCTAAGAATTGGGCTGCTGCTCTGCCCTGGCAGGTGCAACTTGGAGCCCACCTTGCAGTGCAAGCGTTCCCCACCTGGCTGCCAGCAACCTGCCCCAAGGGAGGACAGGGAGGTGCATCCTGGTTTGCCAACCTAGTAGAGAGAACAGAGGGAGAGATTCCGCTCAAGCTAAACCAAACCTTCCCTCTCCAGATGTGGCTGCTAGAGTTGACCATCCCCAGCTAAGGGCTGGGAGAACCTGCACAACCAGCTTGCTCTTTGTTGGCTGATGGTTTATCAGATAGAAATTCCAACGACCTAGAGGCATCTGGGTTGACCTGTTGGACCAGTTGGCATATTGGGATGGTAAAAACAGTATGGATCAGACAACACAGAGGGCAATGTGGGAAGGAGGGAAGCAATGTGGTTTGGGGAGAGACCCTTCCAGGCAGCTGTTTGCAGCGCTCCCACCCAGCACTTGCATATGGGTTTGACCCAGCCAAGCTTTCTGCAAGTCTGCAATTGCATGTGTTTTACCCCCTTGGAAAATCTCCCTCCAAATCCTTTTCCCCCCAGGAATGTAGGAGGAAAGACTTTATGCAGTATCGATGCACACTGCTGTGGTGTGGCCAGTGTTCTGCACCCATGACCTTGGGGAATTTGGTCTAGAAAGTCACTTGCAGGCACCTGGCAGGTCTCAGTCTCAAAATGGTTTGGGGCACTAGTTTTTGTGAGGATAGAGCTCTCCTGGCTGTAATTATTTCTCATCTGCTTGTTCTTCACTTCCACGCATCTTCTTTTTCTCTCCATCCCTTAATTCTCCCTCCCACTGATCTGGGATTCAGTGGGACTCTGGAAGTGGTAGCAGTGGGCTCTTGTCTATACAACTTTTTGTGTGCTGAGGACAGAAGTCTGACTCAAAACCCCGCTTCAATTGACACAAGTGAACAGAAAAAAAACTGTGGTGGCAGTTGCGAGCATTTGATACTGTCATTGAATTATAAAGAGAAGAGAGTCCTGGCTTTGATTTCCCTATCTCTGAGGCTTGTCAGACCTGGAAGATAACCTCTGGGCTTGCTCTAAGAAAGCTCTTTGAGATTACAATGGTTTGTCTCAGCCTTTGGGAGACAGGGTAGGTTGTTACATGAGTCTCTTGTCCCTGTAGCGTGCAACAAGATCTGAAGACATGTAATAAGATAAATACGGAGGCCTTGGCTCCTCTAAATGTCAGTCACTTCAGAAGCAGGCTTTTTTTTGTGCTGGACCCGTGCCTTGTGACCTCAGTTTGCCCCCATCAGCACCAGCACACATTCCCCTTGGGGGGACCTTTCCTTCTTGGCTGGCAGAAGGGACCAGGGCTACACTCTGTCCACTCTCAGGAACCAGATCACCGAAGGCAGCTCAGGTCAAACCTCTGGGAAACTGAGTGTTAGAAGTGTCTCCAAGCAGGGAGGCTAACCCAGTGATGGAAAGAGGGCAAAGTTTAGTTCAGAGAATCATAGAATCACCAGGTTGGAAGAGACCCACTGGATCATCGAGTCCAACCATTCCTATCAAACACCAAACCATGTCCCTCAGGACCTCGTCCACCCGTCCCTTAAACACCTCCAGGGAAGGTGAATCAACCCCCTCCCTGGGCAGCCTGTTACAGTGCCCAATGACCCTTTCTGTGAAGGTTTACCAATCTCATCTTGGTTTTGGGTAGAGCAGAGGAGTAGGAGATGAGGTTCATACCAAGCACTCTGCCCCTTCTGCCTTTCATCTCACCTGCGATGCCAGGCAGGTCCCTGTTCTCAGCTACACCCAGTTTCCCTCCACCAGCAAAATACTCCTGATAAGCAGTGATGCTGGTACCACACAGTTTCTCAGGCCAGCAAGCAGTGCATTGCGTGAAGCCACTATGGTCACGTTGGAAGTGAGGACTGCACCAACAAAGCTGCATCTCTGAAAAACACTCCCATCCCATGACATCGCAGAATATTTCCCTGTGCAGAGCCTGAGTGGGATCTAGCCCCTCTGTGCACTCTCTGCCACGGCAGCTTCTGCCTCAGTGAGTCCGCATCCTGCTGCTGACTGTGCTTAGATTTCTTTAGCAGCATGTTGGGCTGTTGTTAAACAAAGAGAAGGTTTCTGTACAGCGATAGGGATCAAAATAACAGCCTAAGTGGCTTTCGGATATGGATGAAATTCCCTCCTGAGCAAAGGGCCTAGGCCAAGCTAGGTTTTACGGGCTGCTGCGAGGCTCCGCTCCAACAGACTAACACCCAGAGACTTCCTCAGGTTACATGTTCCCTTGGAGAACGGAAACACAGAGGCTTGTCTGATTTGGCTGCAGCCAAGGAAGTTTCTAAACAGCTTATGAAAGCCAAGGAGATGAGAAATCATTAGGAGAAGAAATCCATCCTTTAAATGCATTGCTAAGGTTATCGGCAAGGCTTGGAGAGTGCTGCTCCCAGCCTGCGTTTACATGCTTTGCTGGTAATAGTGTTGAAGAAGCCACAGTTTTCCAAAGCAATCTTAGGTACTTCATTGCTTACAAGAATGATGAGTTTCCCCCATCAAAAGTGGTCCTGGCTGGTGATGGAGAAGGAGTTGCTACCAGGTCTGAAGATCTTGAGAGATACTGATCCTGAGGGACTATTCCATGTTTGGATTGAAAGAACACTGCTGGGGAAATTATAGTCCTGCTCATGTTAATCCCTACAGGTAAGGTCTGAATGGAGCCATGTAGCTCATTTTCTGGAAGGAAAGGAGGAGTCATTCAGAGTTCCTAGGATACCCACAGGGAAAAGAAATAAGAAAGAGAACCTACATGTCTCCAATAAAAAGGACACCTTTACCTATTAGCAGCTAGACCCAAACTGCTCCAGAGGTCTTGAACCACACTGAGGGCTCACCAGCTTTATTTCCTAGTGTTCTTCAAGCCATGTGCAAAATGCATCATCACAGGACCTCTCCAGAGGCTGTGGAGCTCATGTACAAAGTATTCACATGCTTCCTGTTGTCTTTGCCACCAAAATTGCCTTCCTCACATCCTGATGACTGACAAGGGCACCTGCACAGATGGAAGAGGCATAGTCGCTCTCTGGATGGTGCCACGTCCTTGGATGGTGGATGCAAATCCTCCATCATCTGACCTCACTCAATGGTGCAAAGTCCCATTTGTTGCTATTGCTACTGTTGTAGAACCAGAATAAAGGTGATGGGGACAGATGTAGGAAAGGGTGGTAGACTTGACTTCATGGTTTATATCTCCAGAACACACTGATGTGGCAGGGGTGATGGGTACCAGCTGCATGTCTGGAGGCTGCAGATGGAGTTGGAGACAGTCAGGAGCAGGGTACTGTGCTCTGAAATGGCTTGAGAACATTCAAACTGACTTTTTTTGGAAGGCCTCTCTTTCAAGGACTGCAGTACAAATGCTGGCAAATCAACTGTTTACCTACTACAGCCACCGTTGCAGCTCAGATCTGCTCTTGAAAAGGACCTGACACCTTTATAGAGAAGATGTTTTAACTCAATGCACAAAAAGTTAACGCACATTTGTGATGTGGCTATTAATAAGGGCTTGCAGGGGATAGGGAAGGGGTGGGGGTGGAATCCCAACCCTCACTTACAGCCACTGCATTTCTTTCCCCAGCGTCTGGTGCGGATGAACATGCCGATCTCACCTGAAGATTTAACTGTCCACTTCACATCCACGCTGATGGCCTTGATCCGCACCGCCCTAGAAATCAAACTTGCCTCAGGTGAGAGGGAGGTGTCTGGAGGCACACATGGGCTCAAACCCTTAGTCTTTGGGAGCTTGGTGTCCTCCCAAACCCACCAAAATCTTGCCCCAGGTGGAAATCCTTTTGTCTTACTGCCTGTCTGCCATCTGCCACCACCTGAGGGTAAGGGAGCTTTAGGAGTGGGCAACAGAGAGGGGTCCTGAGCATCACTCTGCCTTTGAGAGTGGGTGCATCCCTGTCGATGAAGAGTAGAGGAGTTTTGCCCATCCCAGTTGGGAGCTCTCTGAGAAGCCCTGTGCATGTGCTTGTTGCTATATAAGAGAAATAATAGTTTCCATACCTCTTTTCTTAACTATTCCAGCACAAGGGAAACCCAGCCTTTCTTCTCCAATCACTGTCTGCTGGCAGCGAAGCAGTGACTCCAAATGCCGTGAACTGCATTCCACCCCGAGATAAAATTTAATTATTTAAGTGTTTAATCAGGCATACCCTTGACTTCCCAATTAAACATAGCGATGTAATAAAATACACTGGCCTTTTCTCTGGGTCGTTACACTATTTAATCAAGCTGGCTGGGGTCAGAATCAAGGCATGACTGGCCAAGGCACTTTTATACCTAATTTAAAAGCTAACAGGAGGTAACAATGCTCTTACAAGCAAAGGGCAGGGTTGGGTTAGTACGTTGTGCCTTTTCTAAGTGGTTTTAAGCCAGCCTTTCAACCTCTCTGTATTAATTATCTCTGTTATATGTTACTTAAACTGTCTTTGATGCTTTGGGTAGGCACTGCTGGAAGAAGACAAAATGTTGAGGCCACCTGCACTCACCTAGGCAGTGACACCACACATCAGACATTCATTTCTAAGGATGCATTTAGGACTGCTTGTGATTTTAGGGTCCAGCACCTTATTTTAGTGACACCCTCTAGAATACGGATACTGAAAGTTTGTAATGTTTCAGACTTCTAGTTACCTGTCAGCAATGATCATTGAAACAGCCTTTTTCAGCTGAAAAAGTCTCCCCCCCAGCCTCTGCTTGGGCCACATACTGGAAAGGAACCAGAAGAGAGAGCTCAGCTGATAGCGCTGGGTACTTTCTAGGGTTTCTATCTACTCTGAGTTGTGAGGGTTTGACCTGTTTTGTTGTGATGTGCTTCGTTTGAATAGGTTTCATGTGTTACATTTAATTGAGTCTTTAGTGGGACTAACAGGCCCTTAATAAACCCTCCCTAATGAGTTTCCGTGTGGGAGTTCAAACCACCACGTAGCAGAGTACCCAGAGCCTCCTCCCACTACTTTTCTCTTAGAAAACTAATCTCTGTCATTCAGATGAACTACTTAATTGCCTACTGTGCGGTGCATTCATCTGGGAGCTGGCCTGTTGGCTTACATATACTTTAATCACTTTCCACTTGTGTATCGAGAGCTCACTTTGGCCGTTTGAATAATGACGCTGTGTTGGGCTCTTTGTTTTACATGGCGATGTAGCTGCTGTTTGATGCTGCTGATACAGAACAGCGCGCTTACGTCTCCTTGCCAAAGACTTCAGGATGAATTGTTGGCGGAGAGGTTTATAATCAATCACGGCGTCGCTCCTAGTGCAGCACCTCAGACTTTGCATCACACACAGGAGGTGTTGCTGCTTTCTGCTGACACCCCAAAGTGAGCAGGCACCAGGTAGACTAAGTCTGAGCTTAACTTTAAACCCCAAGTGACGGGAGGTTGAAGCAATGACGGTTATGCTGAGTTCACACGCTTTTGTCATTTAGGAGAGGTCACCCGTTCCCTTTGCAGCATCTGCTGCAAGTGGTGCTGGCTTGGTGCTCTTGAGAAGTGGGAGTCAGGGCCATGCCATCCGCTGTGCAAGTGGTGGTATGTGTTTGCATGTTATATTTTCACTCTTCCCCGTCTTTCTCTTCCCTCTTTTTCTGCAGGGGGCGTTAAACAGCACCAGTGTGACGCTGAGCTGAGAAAGGAAATCTCTCTCGTTTGGCCCAATCTCTCCCAGAAGACTCTGGATTTGCTGGTGCCTCCTCACAAACGTAAGTGGTTCGTCAGTGAGCACCCAACCTATCCCAGCCACCTAAAAAACCCAGCACAGGTTTCTTCCTCCTTCTCTGCTCTGTCCCCAGCCCCCTCTAGGTGTGCAGTCATCCAGAGAATACACCAAAGGAGAAGAGGAGGCTGAGGGGAGACCTCATTGCTCTCTACAAATACCTGAAGGGAGGTTGTAGAGAGGAGGGAGCTGGGCTCTTCTCCCGGGTGTCAGGGGACAGGACAAGGGGGAATGGCCTCAAGCTCCACCAGGGGAGGTTTAGGTTAGAGATTAGGAGGAAGTTTTTTACAGAAAGGGTCATTAGGCACTGGAATATGCTGCCCAGGGAGGTGGTTGATTCGCCTTCCCTGGAGGTGTTTAAGTTATGGGTGGACGAGGTCCTGAGGAACATGGTTTAGTGTTTTGTGGGAGTGGTTGGACTCGATGATCTGGTGGGTCTCTTCCAACCCGGTGATTCTGTGAGATTCTGTGAATCTGAGTGCTGTTCAGTTCTAGGTACCTCCTCCACAGGACTCACAGCTCATGCCTCCAGGCCATGGTCACAGGAGGAGTAGGGAACCGGAGGTCACATCTAGGCATGTATTTCCTTATGTTACAGTAGATTTTCTGTACCTAGGAAATAAAAACCAAACAGCCCAGTGCCAACAATGGACCAATACAGGGTGATAAAGATATCTGGGGGCTGGAGCACCTCCCATACATGGACAGACTGAGAAAGTTGGGGTTTTTACAGCCTGGAGAAGAGAAGGCTCCAGGGAGACCTGAGAGCAGCCTCCAGTATTGAAAAGCTGGAGGGGGGCTCTTGATCATGGAATGCAGAGGTAGGATGAGGGGGAACCATTTGCAGCTGAAAGAGGGGAGATTGAGATGAGATCTTAGGGGGAAATGTTTTGCTGTGAGAGTGGGGAGGTCCTGGACCAGGCTGCCCAGAGCAGTGGTGGCTGCCCCATCCCGGGAGGGGTTCAAGGCCAGGTTGGATGGGGCTTGGAGCTCCCGATCCAGTGAGAAGCTTCCTTGCCTAGGGCAGGGATTGGATCTGGATGGGCTTTAGGTTTCCTTCCAACCCAAACCATTCTCTGATTTTTATAACTTTGTCTGCCTCCAGCCTGTGCCATACAGCACAGGAGAGCAATTTCTACCATGTAGGCTCCACAAAACCAGTTTAAGTTTGCTGGGAACTTTACAGAATCAGAAGTGAGGTATTCTGAGGCTGAAGGCCTTTGTGTTTCTTTATGATGTCCTGGGAGAATGTGCTGATAAAATGGAAAATTTTGCCATTATCTCGACTGGCCAAGACAAGGGCTCTGGATTCCTGATTAGTGAGAAACACTGCAGAGCAATAAAGGTATTGTTAATTAAGAAAAATGAGGGAGCTGAAGGAGTACAAATCAGTGGGGAGTGACTGCTTAAGTCTTTTCCTCCTCTCTTCTCTTGATTCCTCTATGTCTGCAGCTTTAACTCTTTGCTGTACAGCTGCTGGGCAGGGCTGGTAGCTGTGAGGGTGAAAAAGGACATCTGGAAAAATGAAATACTCTCTAAATGTATATTAGCTCATTATGCCCCAGTTGACTGTAATTCAAAGAAATAGGAATAAGGCTCCTTTGTCGATAAAGAGCTGGCTGTGGATCTGGTATTAATTTAGCAGTTCTTCTGTCAGCAATGTGTACAATGCCTCAGAGTTTTCCTGCCTGTTGGTTTTTTCTTTTTTTTTTCTACATGTTTTATGTGAATGCTTGCTACAGAGATCTGGAGACAGGAGGTATCCTGCTCAGATGTGAAAGGAAGCAACGGGCAAAGATCTAAAGAAGTCTTTTTTAACCTTTTCTTGGTCTTTTTCTCTTTCCCCTACTTCTCTGTGGCTGTTTTGTCTTGTTATTCTAACATCGTCTCTTCTTTTTGTTTTTCATATGTATTCACTGTCATTTCTTGTGGGTTTTGACTCATTCTTGTCTTCTCCTGATCCTATCCTGCTCCTCACCTGAACATCTCTGCTGCCTTTCCCCACCTGCTGACAGCCGATGAGATGACTGTGGGGAAGGTCTATGCAGCGCTGATGATATTTGACTTCTACAAGCAGAATAAGAACAGCAGGGAACAGGTCCACCAGCCTGCCGGAGGCCTGTGCCAGGTACTCTGCTAAAAGGTGTCTTACTTGGTCCTCTCTCTTGGGCATAGTCTTCTCTAGCATTGGTCCAGGGGGCCTGGAAAGATCTTTAGCAAAACATGTCCGGTGACATTTGGAATTCTAAGTCCTATTTTCAGAAGTGTCCCAGGAGCATCAAGAGATTTCTTTGAAACGCCAAAGAATTATTGAAAGCTGATGATAGTTGGGCTATAAAATGTTTGAGTTATTTTTGAAAATGGGAATTGCACAAAATTATGTTCATTTTAATAGATTTGAAGGTTTTCTTGCATTTCTTGAAAATATTTCCACATATTCCTCCACACTGGGGCCTTTAGCAGCCTGGTCCAGTGGGAGGTGTCCTTGCCCATGGCAGGGACATTGGAACAGGATGAACCCGAGAGTCCCTTCCCACCCAAACCATTCTATGATTCTATGATAAACTGCTTGAGATTGAGATCCCGATGGTTTTGAATAGGACAAACACCTGTTGATTACAGGATGATCACCCAGATCATTTCCAGCATGGCCAACTTGTCTGTCACACAGAGAGGCTACAGGGGACCCAGTGTCACAAGGGACCTTCTGAACAGTGCAGCCCTTTTGCCCACATCAGTGCATGAAATCCCTGCTGCCCTCTGGAGACTGGGGGATACTCTGTTAGAGGGAAGGGGGATCACAGCCCAACTTTGGTCTGTGCAGAACCTGAGGGCAGCAATTGCCCTTCAGAATCTCTTAAAACTATGGGAAGGTTGGGGTATGCTTTCTCCCGGGCTGCTCCTTCAGGGTGACAATGTGGATGTTTTGTCAACTAGAATATGTACAGCAGTCTGTCTTCTCTATATGCAGCTGTGTCTCTGACAACATTTCCCTGTGCTTTGCAGCCTGGACCAGTGTCGCTCTTCCACCCCCTGAAGGCCACTTTGGAGCAAACCCAACCCACAGCGTTCAACAACACAAAAGCATTCCTGCGCCAGAAAAGCTCGGCCTCACTCAACAATGGGGGCGCGTTGTGAGTATCCCCTGACCTCCCCACCAAAACACTAGTACAGAGAAAGGGCACCCTGGGTGGATGCATCAACCCCAACTGCTACTGGTTTAGTTGCTCTGGAAGTGGGGCAGAGCAATTGGTGACACCAGGGCCAGCAGCCCCTTCATGCCATGGCTGGGACAATTTCCTACCAGNCAAGAAGGATGTTGAGGCTCTGGAGCGAGTCCAGAGAAGAGCAAGGAAGCTGGTGAAGGGCTGGAGAACAGGCCTTATGAGGAATGGCAATGGGATCTCCTTTGGGTTACGTAGAAAGTGGCTTTGGCTAAACCCAGGGGACTTTAACAGCTTCACCAGAAGCTGTGCTATTCCTACAACTGGTTTCATGAGTGAAAACTCAGAAGACGGGAGAGCTTTGCTATCATCACAATAAGGCCAGCAAAATCTTGTTGCAAAAGAGTTAATCTTTTCTCCTCTTTTCCTTCTGACAGGCCAGCACCAGAGGGTGGGATCAAAGAGTCCAGCTCTTGGGGGACCCAACGCACCCAGGATGTGTTTTATGAAACCAGGACACCAGCTTTTGAAAGAGGCCACTCAGAAGAAATTCCCATTGAGCGGGTAAGCAAAAAGGTGAAGACGGGATGACATGCAGTAGATCCTACTAGATATCATGCTAGATGCTTTCCTGAGAGCTGTAGGGGACCTCTGTCCCTTGAGACAAGTGTTATTCTCTCTCTCTCTCTCTCTCTTTTCATATCTCTCTCTCTCTCTCTCTCTTTCTCTCTCTCTCTCTCTTACAACCCAAAGTTTGCCTGAACATTATGGAAGTGAACAAATCTGGTATCTTCTACAGTCTGACAGCTGTACATGGGGACATGATTTTCCTGGAATGACGTGTCTGCTGGAATAGGTTACGTAGGGTTATCTCCTCCTGCTTGTCCCACTGTCCCAATCCCATTGTGATCTGTGTGCAGACTCAGAGAAGAGGTCTCATGGGGCTCATTACTATGGCTGGTGGAAGATCTCGGCCCACTCTCGTCCTTGTGAAGACAACCTAGACACTCTACAGCTCTTAGTTTACCCTTTCTCCTCCCAGCTTCTCTTCACAACTAAATTAAACTCAGCTAGCAGAAGCCTGCTTCAAAGCCAGTGTTCGCATTCTTCCTACTGAAACTGTTTCTTCTTTCAATCAGGTGGTAGAAATGAGGGAAATCAGCCCCACAGTTGCCAATGGAGAGCACCAACCGGGCCTGGAGAGCCAGGGGCGAGCAGCTTCCATGCCGCGCCTGGCCGCTGAAACTCAGGTGAGTGAGGAGGCTTTACTGGTGGTGGGAGACTAAGAGTGGGTCAGGAACTCAGTACCTTCTTTCTACTTGGAAGTTACCTGTGCATATTTGTTTTGAAAGTTGTCTGCTGAAGCCAGAGACAAGATAACCAGCTGTTGTGCTTGGGTGGCAGGAATTTGTGTGGAGACACAGCACTGCCACCAGTTTTACTCCTCCCTGGTTATGTCGAAAAGCAGCCTCTGGGTAGCTGACTGTTGGCTACCTACCCAAGAGGGTCTGCTCTGATTAACTAGGGACAATACCATTTGCCAGCCTGTACTCCTAGAATGCATGTTTCTCATTGACAGTTGGGTTCCATCTACCCAGACAGACACCCGAGGTGTGTCTCTGTGTCCTAGCCATAAAAATAAAGCTGGAGATGTGCTATGATTATCTTTGAGGAACACAGCAGGCACAGAAAATACTAAGGAGCCTATGCCTGGAAGGCTGCATTGAGACACTAAACATCCTCCCTGTTTTTTTTTCCCCTCTTTCCATAGTATTTAGCATATACTGTGCTGTGATTTTGGTCAGCAAAATGTTGTTGAGGATTTCCCTTGTGTAACTTCTTGTAGAGAAACCTCGTCATTAGAGTTGACTTTTACAGCAACTTGTGGGCACCACTTAGGATTTCATGGTTTTCGTACATAGTTTTTAGGCGTTTCACATGTCCATTGCTAGCTTATTGTCCCAGATGCTCTCCGGCCCCGTCCTGCCTCTTGTGTCTCAGAACATCTCACCACTCATAGTTGCATCTCTCTCATCCAAAGGGCCTGATTCATACAGTTAGGAGGGAGCAGCACCTGATTGTGGGCTGTTCCCCCATGGAAGGTCTCCATGGGAAGCAGAAGGTGAAAAATACGCTGCACCCTAAAACTAAAAGTCTGTGTAAAACATACACAGCCATAGCTCCAGCAGGTATTATCTTCTTGCTGACGGTCTCAGGCTGGTGCAAGCTACACTTTATCAGCTCAGAAATTTCCCAGCTGACTTGAGAAACTGCAGTCTTTGTATGAGAGCTGGGATTCTCTGAGTTATCAGCAACACTACTCAACATACTTAATAAAAGAAACGGACTCCAAAGCTAACCCATACTCCCTCCCTTCCCAGAACAAAGTGGTCCTTTCTTCTAGACCCCAAGTAGCATCTTTCTGTCCAAGGCGATGCAGCTGGCAGCAACACCGCCAGCAGCATGAGCCTTTCCTTGGGAAACTCCTCTCCCTGGCAGTCAGGTATTTGCAAAGTGAGTCTCTCACGGCAGCACAGTGCGTGTTTGCCAGGATGCAGCTGCCCATTATGAATCAGGCCCGTAATATCTGCTCAGATCTAACCTCATGTAATAATACAATGTTACGGTGGTTGTAGCTTCAGCTGAATAACCGATGTAATTTCTGTGTGTGTCTCCCCCTCCATGCCCTCCACCCCCCCTCTCATGTGCTGCTTCTGNTTTTTTTTTTATGTTCCCTTTATTTAAAATATAACCTTCCTGTGTTCTCAACCTCACCTCCTCCCTCTTTGCTGCCCTCCTCCCCATCCCCTCCCCTCCCTTGTCGTCATCGTGTCTGCTGCACATCTGCCGTGATGTCTGACAATGGCTGTACTGTGGGGCTGCTTCCAATAATGTCTCTCATCTTGTCCGAATTGTTTGCAGAGGAGCAAAGCACGGTCACCTGGGAGTTACCTAGCAGTATGTAGTTTGCGCTAAGTTGTACCTTATTAAATTTGTGTTAAGAAATAATTAACCTTCCTTAACCCTCTACTTTTTCCCCCCTTCTCATTTGGAGTCCAATGTTGCACCGACGCGGCCGCTATCTCTTTCCACTTTGCTGCAGTTCCCTCGATCCACAATTGCACGCCGCACGCTGTAATAGCAGGGAGTTTTTGTTTGTTTGTTTGGCTTATTTATTTGTTTTTGTACGCCTTGTTGCACAGGAATTTAGGAAGTGCAAACAATCAGTCGGGTAATGAAGAAGCAATTAGTAACTCGCTGAAGGGTTATGGTGCAGCCTCCCGAGGCTTGTGGGGAGTCTGTTCATGCCCCGTTAATGTAACGAGAGCATTGTCGGGTTTTATGGAAAGGGTATTCATTGCTGTGCCACTTCCCATGAGTGTCAGCAGCGACTTCTGTGCCTGGAATAAGCACAGAATCAGGTCCAATGTCTAAAGAGAAATGTTCTTTTCGTATCAGTTGAGATGGTTTTGTTTGGAAATTTCTGTTGTCTTCCTCCTGGGGGCTTGGAAATCTGCATCAGTGGTTTTAGTGGGAAGTGTTTTCACTCTTTTGCCCAGTAGGCCATCCAGTTTACAGAACTCTCTGACCTCCTCCAGCTCAGTTTTTACAGTAAGCAAGGAGGGCAAATATTAGGCTGCTTTAGAAGTGTGACCAGCAGGGAGAGGGAGGGGATTCTGCCCCTCTGCTCTGGTGAGATTCCACCTGGAGTCCTGCGTCCAGTTCTGGAGTCCTCAGCACAGGGAGGACAAGGAGCCGTTGGAGTGAGACCAGAGGAGGCCACAAAAATGATCCAAGGGCTGGAGCACCTCTGCTATGAGGACAGGCTGAAAGAGTTGGGATTGTTCAGTTTGGAGAAGAGAAGTCTACAGGGAGACCTTAGAGCAGCTTCCAGTACTGAAAGGAAAGGCTCCAGGAAAGCTTGGGAGGAGCTCTTCCTCAGGGAGTGTGGGGACAGAATGTGAGGGAACAGTTTTCTGCTGAAAGAGGGGAGATTAAGATGAGATCTTAGGAAGAAATGTTTTGCTGTGAGGGTGCGGAGGCCCTGGCCCAGGTTGCCCAGAGCAGTAGTGGTTGCCCCATCCCTGGAGGTGTTCAAGGCCAGGTTGGATGGGGCTTGGGCAACCTGATCCCATGGGAGGTGTCCCTGCCCATGGCAGAGGGTGGAACTGGATGGGCTTTGAGGTCCCTTCCAGCCAAAACCATTCTATGATTCTATGAATGGCTTCAGGATAAATTCAAGAGGCACAGGAGGAAACCACCACAGCACAACGTGGTCCTGTTATCTGAACTGGTGCAGATCCCTGGGATGCACCAATACTGCAGGCAATGCTGCACTCTCCCAGCCCAGCAGTTTCTTCCTAGTGCCCCTGACAAACCTTCCAGCTCCAGCACTCACCTTGCTGGGCGAGTGCTCGCGTCACTGGGAAGCAGCAAAATTTGGGTAACAGCCTAGGAAAGAGAGAGAGCACCAAACACAAATTCAGCCTAACAGGGAAGAAGAGTGGTTCTCTCCGCTCAAAATAACAAGCAGAGCTGCAAAACAACTGGCTTTGCATTGTGTAAATATCACAGGGAAGCAGAGATCTGAGTTTTAGGATAAGCAAACAAAACAGCGTAGACAGTAAAATAATACGTGGCTCTTTGGAAAGGTTACAGTGAAGAAAGTAAATGTTCTGGCAGAGCTGTTGTTGGAGGCATATATTGGATTGTGAATTCCTGCAAGTGTAAGAGCTGACGGACCAGAAGACATCCTGAGCTCCCTCCCCATCAGGCTGGACCACTGTGCTCCGAGGTCTTCCCTCTGCCACACAGCTTTGACGCAGCGATAGACCCAGGGAAGCCTCCAGAGGATGGATGAAGTCCTTGTCTCTACCACAAAGCCAGCTGCAAAGCAACTGGAGACCAGCAGGGAGAAAGATAAAGAAACATGGGGCTTGTCTTCATTTTCTTTACTGAGAAGTAGGGAAGGGCAGGGTTATGAGAACAGTTGTCCTGCAGTCCACTTATCCTGGTTTCTGCAGAACATCCCTGTAAGGTTTGCAACTCTAAGGGGAGGGAGCAGAGTCTGGAGCTGCCACTGGCAAGGGGACAGGGCCCAGCAATGCCCATGGAAGGCTGTGCTGCACACAGACAGTTGGCTCTTAAGCCAAGGATTAGCTGAAAACAGCGATAGCAGATCTAAACAGTCAATTTTTGGAGAATGTCCTGATAGAATTGCAAGGCAGTACTTGCTATCCTGTTTGTCCCAGCCACAGGGGATTCAAGGAGTGATGGTGAGATGAGAAAAGAGGTTTAAATGTTTGGTGGAGGCATCTTCAGTTGCAGGGAGATAGAAATAATTACTGTGTGGCTTGGCCTGTACCTTGCCTACTTGTTTTTCCCGAGTTCTCTCCCTATCCATGTGAAGCCCAGCAACGCTTTCACGCTTTCCCCTTTGGAGTTGCTTTGGGATGACCACAGGCCCCGAAGCAGCTCTGGGTGAAACTGGTCTTGGAGAATTGTCCTTGTGAGACGCTTGGCTACTGTGCTGCCCTGTGCCCCTGCTCATCTACTGTTGACTCCTGTGATGCTGTGTTTGGTGTGAAGTGCTGCATATTGCCCCACGCCTGTGGTACCTGTGGACTGGCCCACTGCTAAAGTGAAGCCCATCACAGCAAATGGAGATCGCATTTGCTCCTCAAATTTAGCCCTCTGCCATTCCACAAGTCCTGCCCGTTCTAGTTATGTCCAATTAACCCTTTTTCTCCTTCCCCTCCTTGGCCCTGTCTCTCACTGTCAAACCCTCCCCATGCTGGGAACCAGGCATCTGAGCGTGGTGCAGCGCCTGCCCTCACCCTGCTCTGTGTCCCTCTGTCTGCCCTGCAGCCCATCCCGGACACGAGCCCCATGAAGCGCTCCGTCTCCACACTGACCCCGCAGCGCCCTCACGCCATGCACCTCTATGAGTACTCCTTGGAGCGCATGCCACCAGAGCAAGGGCATCACCACCACCATCACCGCTGCCATCGGCGGAAAGAGAAGAAGCAGAAGTCCTTGGACAGGTCTCCCCATCAGCTGGCCGATGGAGAAGCTGGTAAGTGCTGTACAAACAAGATATTGCCCCATATCTGGCTTGTATCAAAAACGGCGTGGCCAGCAGGTCAAGGGAGGTTCTTCTCCCTCTGTACTCAGCACTGGTGACACCGCACCTCGAATCCTGTGTTTAGTCCTGGGCCCATNTTTAGGCTGGACATTAGGAAAATATTTTCACAGAAAGGGTCATTGGGTGCTGGAACAGGCTGCCCAGGGAGATGGTTGATCCATCTTCCCTGGAGGGTTTAAGGCATGGGTGGACGAGGTGCTGAGGGACATGGGTTAGTGTTTGATAGGAATGGTTGGACTCGATGATCCAGTGGGTCTCTTCCAACCTGGTTGTTTTATGATTTTATGATTCTTGTCTTGATGACTCCCAGCTGCTGTTTCTCTTTCAGTGGCCCACTCTGGTGAGTCTTCTTCCAAGGACAAGAAGCAGGAACGCGGCCGGTCCCAAGAGAGGAAGCAGCACTCTTCCTCCTCCTCCGAGAAGCAGCGCTTCTACTCCTGCGACCGCTATGGCAGCCGGGACCGTTCCCAGCCCAAGTCTGCTGATCAGAGCAGACCCACCTCGCCCAATGGAGGGCCGGAGCAAGGTCCACACAGACAGGTGAGGAGATGCAGGGTGGGAAAAGAACGCTAAGATCTTCTAGGGATGTGCACACCTTTCTCACGTTTTGATTAAAATGAAGGAGACAGAGTAGGAAAGGCTGGGCGGTATGAGGTAAAGCGTTTGAGGTCCTGCTTGGTGCTTCACATCCATGACAGAGGTGGAAATGTTGCTTACTGTCTCCTTAGTAGCCACCTACAGAGTGAATGACTCGGGCATCTTACAGAGAACACGCTGCCAAGGGCACCCTTGGTTTCAGCAGAGCAGTTTGGAAGACCTGAGTACTCGCAGTCATTGATGCTCGTGGAGAACACCTACCTGAGCCAAGGCAGGCTGGTAGCGTGGGCTGGGACCTGGTCAACTGAGTGGGACCTGTTCCCCTGCCAGCTGTGTTAATCCAGAACCTACTGCCACCCCCTGCACAAAGAGCTGGTGATTGCCAGAGCAATTCTTGCTGTCGCAGTAGAAGCCTATGTGATAGAATACAGGGATTCCAGGCAGCTGTGATCTCAGCAGGGTTGGCTCACGTTAGCAGGATCTTCTAACTGCTGTTGTGGGGCTTCAGAGCTGTCCCATGTGGTGGAATGGGTTAGTCTTCTGAAAATTAAGGAAAAACATCCTTTTCCTTATTGTCAAATCAATCTTCAACTGTGCTTTGTAGCTGAGAGGAGAAATCACAGTAAGAGAAGGCAGGACCTGAGTGGAAGGGGAGAGAGCTCCAAGTCAGCACGATCCCCACAAACATTTCCAAGTATGTCACACAGCCACAGTGCCTAGTGGCTCTGGCTGTGCTACACAGCCTCCCTGAATTTGCAGCCTGCTGGTGGTGTGTGATCACCCAGATGCCTCAGGAGGGGCTGAGCGATGCTGTCAGCCATGAGCCCTTGCAGTCACATCAGCTCACGGGGAGCAGGAGCAAATCTTGTGTTCAGAAAGAGTTAGAACCCAGGGGAAGGATTTAAGTGAAGACGCTTTGTAACATCCCAATAGCTGCAAAATGAAGCCGCTTTCTGTCTCCTTACCCTGTACTGTTCCTTTCTCTCACCCTGCATGGTGCTTGGCAGCATCCAGGCTGCAGCACCAGAGGCTGGGTGCAGAAGCGAGTGCTAAAAGGCTGCTGCCCTGTGGCTCTGGAGACACCTAGGGTGTCTTTTGCACAGTTGTTCTTGGCTGGGAGCAGATGTGACATCAGTTTAAGGTCCAATTCACCCAGAACTGGGTGCAGCCATAGCAAGGAGGGACTGCATCCCAACAGGTCTTCTCCATCTCTGGTTGCTCCAGCCCCAGACTGGCCTTCATCTGGTGTTTCAGATGAGTTTTTCTTTCAATTTCTTCTGCTTTGAGAGGTAGGAAGATGGCACTGATTTTTAGCACCATATCTCTCCTTTCTTGCTTGCTCAGCTTACCAGAACTTTAAATCATAGAATGTTTTGGGTTGGAAGGGACCTCAAACCCCATCCAGTTCCACTCCCTGCCGTGGGCAGAGACACCTCCCACTGGATCAGGGGTTCCAAGCCTCATCCAACCTGGCCTGGAACACCTCCAGGGATGGGGCAGCCACAGTCCCTCTGGACAACCGGGGCCAGGGCCTCCTCACCCTCACAGGAAAACATTTATTCCTAAGATCCAATTTAAATCTCCCCATAGAAGTTATCCCCAACACCAGCATTCAGAACTGTTGGGTGAAGTTCTGCAAAAATCAGCCCCAAAGCAGAAAGTGCCACTTTGGAAAATTGCACTGTAGGGTTTTGAGATGCTCCCACCCAGTCCAGGTAAGGCGCATGTCGAGCCCGTGTATGATGTGGATGCCTTCCCTCCAGACACTGTCCCCTTCTGTTGGAGCCGTGTGCCAGTTTGCGTCCTACTAATGCTCTGATTGTTTCTGTTCTTATTTACCTCTCGCAGAACTTTAGTTCTCCAACTCTTTACATCTCGTGTTGAATGACTTCTCGAGAACCTCCTCTCCCAACTGTGCTTGTCTAAACTCTCTCTTTTTTTGCTTTTCTTTCTTCTTGTGACTTGTCTCTCCCTTCTGTTGCTTATCCTTCTGTTTGATACCTGCCTGCCTTTGTGTTTGTCTGGTGTTTCCCGTTTTTATTTTTTGATTTGCTTTGTTCCAATTTTTATGTAGGGCAGTGGTTCAGTTAATGGGAGCCCCTTGCTGTCGACATCTGGTGCTAGTACCCCATGCCGGGGTCGGAGGCAGCTCCCACAGACTCCACTGACCCCACGCCCCAGCATCACTTACAAGACCGCTAACTCCTCGCCCGTGCACTTCACCAGTTTCCAAACCGGCCTGCCCACTTTCTCCCCGGGACGTCTGAGCCGCGGCCTGTCTGAGCACAACGCGCTGCTGCGTGGGGACCAACAGCCGCCCGCGCCGGCGGTGTCTCGCATCGGCTCCGACCCGTACCTGGGGCACCGCGATGATGCCGACAGCCCCTACCGTGCGGTGCCAGAGGACACCCTCACCTTCGAGGAGGCGGTGGCTACCAACTCTGGACGGTCCTCAAGGACTTCTTACGTCTCCTCCTTGACCTCCCAGTCTCACCAAGTCCGCAGGGTGCCCAACGGCTACCATTACACGCTGGGTCTCAACACAGGCCCCGGGACTGGCACCAGAGGACGTAGTTACTACCATGAAGCTGATGAGGATGACTGGTGCTAGCGGCGTGGCAAAGCCCTTCAAGGTGTACGCATTAAAAATCGATGAGTTTTATCATCTGGAAGGCTGTGCGTTCCGACGCACGTGGTGCCCGGGGCCAGAGGGGTCCCGTGGAGCAGCCCCCACCGTGAGAACTGCTCTGCCCTGGGTCTGGAGATACTCCTGCAGCCTCTCTCCTCTCTTTTTCTTTATTTTTTTTTCTTTTCTTTTTCTTTTTCACACTAGACAAATTGAGGAAGAAGGCTCCCTCCTTAAGGGGAGGGCAGTGGGGGGAGCGCATCTCTCTCCCCTTCTCTCCTGCCTCCCTACTGCCTTGTCTAGTTCAAAGACATGCACCAGATGCCAAATCCGCAATGCGCGAGAAGCTGAGAGAAGAGCAATCCTCACCTTCCCTGGCAGAAAAAGCAAACTGGTTGGGCAGTTTTCGGTTGGGCTATTTCTTAATTAATTTATTATTATACTTCCCTTCCCCCTGGTCAGGGTGGGAGTCAGGGGTTGCAAACGGACACACACAAATAACGAGCGCGTCCGCGTTTTATCTCGTTCACCGTTAAGAAAGAAGAGATCTACCCAAGAAACTGGGAGAGGAGAAACCCAGACCAGAACAAAGGACGGTCCACTGGGACTTGATGTTCAGCCACAGCAATCCTTTTCAGCGCAGCCGGTGACGCACACTCCCCACAAGCTGACCAGGACTCTGCTCCGACACCGCTGCCGTGTGGATCTCTTCTATTTTACTCACCACATCGGGTCCTTCACACTGACACACGATAAAGCCACAAGAGAGCTACTTTGTAAGGACTGTTTCCTTGCTGCTGAGACTTTTCGTTCCATCCCTCTCTCCTGTCAACCGCAACACGCCCTCACTGTTTTGTCTTGTTTACAATATAAGCTTGATTTAGCAAAAAAACAACTAAAGAGAAAAAAATCCAGAAAAAAAACCCGAAAAGAAAAAAGAGGAAAAAACGTAGGGGTGAGAAGAAGAAATGTTATTGGTTTTATATCAAGCTATTAGATAGAACTTTAACTTTTCATTGTGTGCATTTTTGTAAATTGTACAGTAAAAAGAAAAAAAAAGGAAAAAAAAAGAAAAATACTCTTTATGTAGAAAATTAGTCCAATTGTCATTCCAGGTCCCACCGTTTGTACCGAATGCTCCAGTTGTTCACTACTAAGTGCCTAACCTTTGAAATCTTTCGCAGCGACGATGCAACCTCTCGCTTCGCTGCATCAGACCTTGGGCGAGCGTGGGGAGGGGCAGGAGGGAAGGGAGGGCAGAGCCGGGAGGAGCCGCTCGTTTTGGAGGTTCCGTGGTGTCCGCGACACCCCGTGTTGCGCTACTGGACAGTGTATTCGAGTCCTAGGTTGGAAGCTTACAATGGGGAAGGCAAACATGCTTTGGGGTTGGTTTGGGTTTTGTTGGCCTCTTCTTTCGGTTTCCTTCTTTTTCTTTTCTATATATCCTTTTCTTGGTGGGAGGGGAGTGATGGCAGCAAGCAAAGCCGGCCTTTTCTCATTGACTAGCGGTTAGGTCCTGCGGGAGAGATGCAGGTGGAAAAGTACAGCATCTGCAGAGGTGCTCTTGTAGGAGAAGCAGCGTCTTTCACACTGCATGTCAAGTCACAGTTGGACTGGGAGAGCTCTGGCCACGTTCCACGGTGCGTAAGCTGCGCTGAGTGCAGTTGGAGAGCATTTTGGTTTACTTGTCTGGTAAGAGAAGGTTAAACAACAATAATACTAAGCAAAACCTCTAACTCTGATTCTCAGGGATGAGATTTCTGTGTTTCTTGCGATGACTCTTGCGTTGGATGGTTTCTTTCTTTTGTGCACTTTGAGCCTGGCAAAGGGGCAAACATGATGTCCCGGTATGGAGGGAGCACTGAAAGAAGAGCCTGGGCAGGACCTCGCGTCTGTGGATGAACCATCGTAGGGCTAATTTGGGGACACAGGGCAGCCAGCAGTCATGTCGCACACTGACGAAAGCTTAAAGGAGGAAAGGTGTGAGGTGTTAGGTGAGCACATCACTAAAGATGCTGGGAGAAACGAGGGGGAAGTTGGACTAATTAATTTTTTCAGAGGATCTACCAAGCCCCAGAACTGTGAAACTTCTCTAGGTGATTGCTTAGGATGGGTAGAGAAACCGCTGCACCCTGGTGATTTGATTTGTCACTGGGGCGGATGGAGGGTATGCGATGCTACCAAAGCACTCAGGAGGCCTCTCGTGCTCTCAGCAAAAGTCTTTCAGCCTCAGGTGGGGAGCGGGCTGCTGTAGGGTGGTTCTTCACACCTCCTGTAGCTCTTCTATTGAGGAAATTCAACCTGTTTTCGTTTCCTGCTGTGGTTTTTTTTTTTTTGTTCCGTTACTAAACAATAATCTCTGGCCAATCTCATCCCTGGATTCTGCTAAAGGAGAACTCCTGTCTGTATCTCTGTCTCTGTATTTATGTGCACGTTAAATAAAGGCAGTGCGGTAGCCAGAGGTCCGCGGTGGGTTAGCGGCTGTAATTTGCAAATGGAGGGCTATGCAACCAGATGACACGTTCGGGAACACATCCAAACCACCAACAGTCAGAAAGACCTTCATCCATTCTGTAGCTTTATCTGCTGGATTTTCCTGTTTCGGGCTTCAGCATGATTGTGACCAAATGTTTTATAGATTTTTTTCCTTATACGAAGGCACAAACACTTTATTTGAAATTTTAAAGAGAACTATTTTACTCCAGGAAGCAAAGGAGAGGGAGAATGCCATCTCTCTGGCAGTGCATGCAAACATTGCACCCACGCTGGGAAGCAAAAGCGATGTCTTTCTGTATTGAGTAGTTCCTTCTTTTTTCCCCACTCCACCTTTCCGCTTCCCCTACCACTTCAGACCCCCTTGACACAGACTCACACTCCACCTAGAAGCGCACAGCCAACCGATGGCCTTGGGTCACTCCAATTCTTAGGCAGAACATGCAAGACGACCCTCGAGTTGTCTAATCCTCCACCCGCCTCGTAGGGGCCGATGACAGTGACAGGCAAGCCTGACCACAAGTGTTCATAACCCCTTTCCCTACCTTTTTTTACAGCCTCTCTGCTGTCTCTTCAATGCATACATGATATTTCCAAGAACCCTCATAGTGAGTTGCCAAACTTGAATTGCACCGATCAGTTTTCTGCATCCAGAACCAGTCTCGTAGTGGCTGTACTTTGAATAAGTAATGTTTGCATGTAAAATATATACATATATACATATATATAAAAAGTATGTGCATGGAAAATGTTTATCTTCGTACTTTTTTGATACGATGTATTCATCAGTTGTTAATTTTTAATTATATTTGATATAAATCGGGGGTTTGTTGCAAAACTTTATATTTAAAAAAACAGTGTTAAAAAGTATCAAAGTTCCAACCATGCAACACAAAGCGGAACTTTACCCAAAAAAAAAAAACCAAGGGGGAAAAAAAAAATGAGAAAAAAAAAAAGGTTCTGTGATTGCCTAGTTTGCTGCCTGAGTAATATTTATCAGCCAAACTTTGAATTCTGCAGTTGTTTCTACAATTACATTTTGTATGAAGCAAAGTCCTTGAATTAAAATAAAAACTTAGCAAAAAAAAAAAAGAACCCTTACCAATTCAAAGCCAGTGTGTGCAGTGTGCGTAGTGCCCGCGTGACCAGCGAGGAGAGAGCCGCGGGAGGCAGCTGGGCTTTACCACCCTGCTGAGCGATTGGGTGTGAGGCCGGATTTAGTTTAGCCTGAATTGGGATTCTGTAAGAAATTGGCCACCTCTGTGTTTGTTTCCATCCAGGCTTCACAGATGCTCGAGCTGAGCAGTTTGCTGTTTGCAAATTTGCCTTTGGAGTGTGGATCCGGTATGGAGATGACGGTTCCTGGAGTCCTTCAGGCAGCAAAATCACATCATTTAAGTTGAGGTTTATAGAAAACCCTAGCTGTGATCAATTCCTTACTGGTTTCTCTTGTCGAGGTGCAGAAATGTTGGGCATGTGGCTCCCTTTAAACCTTATGAAACGTAAGTGACATCCCAAGTGATGGTGGACAGGACAAGAGGGGATGGCCTCAAGCTCCGCCAAGGGAGGTTCAGGCTTACCATAAGGAAAAAATTCTTCACAGAAAGGGTCATTAGGCAATGGAACAGGCTACCCAGGATGGTGGTTGACTCACCTTCCCTGGAGGTGATTAAGGTGCGGGTGGATGAGGTACTGAGGAACTTGGTTTAGAGACTGGTAGGAATGGTTGGACTCAGTGATCTGGTGGGTCTCTTCCAACCTGGTTGTTCTATGATTCTGTGATTCTGTAAACTCCCAGCAAGTGCTTGTGAGATGCCAAAGTGCTTGTGATGACCCCTTGGTGCTACCTCAGATAGGCATGGAGATCGATATTGTGGGGCTGGGTTGGTGTCAGATGCCACATCTCCAGGGCTATAAAACGTGTAGAATGAACATTAATAATAATATCGTGAAGTTCTTACTCCCAAGGAAAACTCAAGGGCTGTTGGCACGTGAGGAAGGAACTTTTTTTTTCTTTGGATACCTGGAGAACTCCCCTCATTCCCTACTTGTGGGACAAACCTGCTGCGTGCATCTCTATCATCGGGGCTGATGTGATGATTCTGTCAGTGACAAAGATATGCTCGGGGATATGATTTAGTGGTGGACAGTTACAGTTGGATTTGATGATCTCAAAGGTCTTTTGCAATGGAATGACTCTATGGTTCTATGACTCTCCAAAAAGATCACAGAGAAAAATTAGTAGTAGCTGGAGGGTGTTGCTGAAGGGAGAACGATCGCTTTCTCACAGTTTTCAGTACTGTCCAGAGCACAAAGTCTATGTTCAAGTCATTGTCTTCTCTCTTCTTGCATTCTTTCCGTGATGAGACCACCCAAAGTCTCACCTGAGATTCAGGTATCATGTGAAATGCAGGGAAAAGGTCCTTAACTTCCTGATCACCAGGTCAGGCTGTAGCATCAGGAGAAAATGGTCTTGCTGGAGGCCACACAATACGTTATTAGAGAAATTTGGAGCAGAAGAACTTCTTTTGACTTATAGTCTAGTTTGTAAAGGGTTTGGGTTTCTTAGGTGGCATAACAGTACAGTGGGGTGGAGGGGAGGATAAAGCAGGAATTTTTTTTTAGTTTTGAGATATCCCAAGAAAACAGGAGGAATGGAGATTCCTGAATGTGTCTGGGCAATGCATAAGGGCAAGTCTGAGAAAGATCTGGGAGTCTCTGTGCATCCTGACTTCAGTAGAGACCCCTGTGGCATTTGCTCCACTGCAGCCATCTGGGGAGCTAGAATCTGCCTGGAGGACCAGATGAGTAATATCTCACCTCCAGATGTGGCACCGAGGATCTCCAAAACCACTTTACTATCCCATATGTGTTTTCAAATTCTAAAAACCTTTTGGAGGCTTCCTGCCTTTGTTTGGTTTTTTTGTTCTTTATTTCTCCTTATTTCAGTTGCATTCTTTCAGTCCATGAGACCAAGACTGCAATGCACCCAATAGCTTCTCCAGGGGCTGCCTGAGTCCTGGGACAGAGGAGCTGGAACCAACTGGTTCCCCACTGCTGGACTCAAAGTATCTCCCACCTCCAAGACCTGGGAGCTGAAACACCTAGTTTTCTTTTCAGTTTAGCTGAACTCCTCAAAACAGCTCTATTTTGGCACCACCAACCCCAGCACCACCTGGTTCTCACAATCACTGTAACGCCGTTCATGCAAAGCTGCTGTGAGCGGGTTTGCATGGGGTCTCATCCCTGCAGGGGCACATCTGGCTAGCAGAGACCACTACAATCCCACTCCCTGTATGTTCACTCCCATCCCGATGGATAAAATCTAGGCTTGGCATCAGTATCCCCACATACAGCACCCCCACGCCTTGTGTTGCCATTAGGGGGTAGCATTTTCAGGCTTTCTCTATTTTCAGGGGAAACAAGAAATGGGAAAAGGCTGATTCATCTCCCTTTACTACTCTTTGAGAGTCATTCTCTGAAATATTTGTCTTAGGATGCAGAAAACTTGGGGTGAGACACTGAACACACTTGAGTCTGAGCAGTGCAGATCAGTCGGCCTTTTGTACTCCCTGGAGCATGAAACCCCATGGTCATCTGGCTGATTCCCCATTCCAGCCACATCTGCAGACAGTGCCCGTGGACTCCTGTATGCCCTCCAAGGTGATGAATTATTCATCCCGGTGGAATTCATCCCTCTTGATCAGCCCGAAGCAGATCTGATGTTTCCAGGGCTGCGGAAAGCGCTGCTTTCAGAAAGTGCCTGATCATAAGAGCGAGCCTCAACTCAACACAGTCCCTCAGCATGTTTTGCAGAAGAGGCTGGGTTTGCATCTTCACTTGATTAAAAAAAAAAGTCAACTGAGACACTTTGAGGGAACTGAATTGTCCGGGGTCACCTAGCAAGTGAATGCAGAAATGAGGACAAGGTCTCCTGAGCCACTGCAGGTTTCTCAGCCTCCTTCAGGTCTCTGTTTTGAATTGCTGATGTGTGTGTGTGTTTTTTTACATCTGTAGGCTCCCAGTAGGGTGCTGGTGAGGTGACACTGGGAATTTGGCATCTCGCTAGTGGATGGGTTGGTTCATTGGAGGGAAGTGGAAGCAAAGGAGCAAAACCAAAACCATTGAAAGGTCAGGAACTGATTTATGGTGATAGCTGGGAGGAGCTTGGCACAGACATAGAGAAGGGTGGCTCCGATAAGGCTGTGCAAATATCTGTGGGGGTGAAGACCTGAGGTGGGTGAGTCAGCATGAAGGAACCGTTGAAACTGTTTGAGAAGCGAGGGCTGAACAAACCAACTGCAGACCAGAGCCCCTTCCCCTGCAGAGGAAGCACGGGGCAGAACTGTGTTAATTCAAAGGAAACAGCATCAATAGCTGTGGTTTATTCATTTTATTCTCATTGCCACTTTCTGTAAATCCTCTACAACAGAAGAGCCCAGCGCTGGCTTTGGCTGTATCTGGTTTTATTATTTCTCTGTCCTGGCAGCCTTTTCTCTGCCCAGCACAAACAGAGGAGGAGAAGGAGACACAGTCCTTGCCCAGCCACTCTGGCACTAAAGTCTGAATTACCCGTAGGGATGTAAACACCCATTTTCTCACGGGAGGCTGCAGGGAGGAGTGGATGTGGTTGTGTTACTGGATGCTCAAAATGATAGCATGTTTAGAAAAATGATGCTGAAAGGAGCTGATAGGACTATGGCTGAGCAAACTCATGCCTTCTGCATGGGTTCCTTTTCTCTTCATGGATTGGAGAGCGTTTAAAAGACCTGGTTTTGCAGGTGATCCACCTAACAAACTCCTCCTGCGGTGGGATGTTGGGATGTGAAAGGAGCAAAAGGTCTTTGCACTGTGAGGTGGCTGCATGTCCCACAGCAGAGAGCTGTGACAGGAGGTGTGCTGCTGGGAGAGGAGGTCACAGCCCTGGAAATCAATGGGTTTCAGCAACACCTGAGAAAGGAAAGCCAAAACCGTGTTATATGTTCTTGACAAATAAAGTCCTCTACACAACAAAGCAAATGGCTCCTTGGTGTCTCTGACCTTCACTTCCTTGATGAGCTGAGTCACTACACGGCAGGGCAAGGGCCTGGAAATGTGCAGAGAGGGTCGAACGCCGCACCTTCTGCACCCAGCTGGGCTCACATTGCCCCAGGATCAAGCAGCAATCAGGGCCTAAAGAGACAAGCTTACAGGATCCTCATTTCCCGCTGCTGTGGTGCCATGTTTCTTTGATTAAAATGACAGCCAGGTGACAGCACTTGGTGCCTGAGCACCTCCTGGCAAGGGACATCCACCTGGAGACAGGCAGGTCTGGCTGCCATTCACTGAAGGTTCTCATATCTTTAAGCCTCTGGATGTCTGCAGCAGAGAAAATACTAGCACAGATTGGAAATCATAGAATCATGGAATGGTTTGATTTGGGAGGGACCTTAAAGATATCCAGTCCCACCCCTGCCATGGGCAGGGACACCTCCCACTGGATCAGGGGCTCCAAGCCCCATCCAGCCTGGCCTTGAACCCCTCCAGGGATGGGGCAGCCACCTCTGCTCTGGGCAGCCTGGGCCAGGGTCTCCCCACCCTCACAGGGAAGTATTTTCTTCCTAAGATCTCAACTCAATTTCCCTTCTTTCAGCTGAAAATCTTTCCTCCCCATCCTATCCCCACACTCTCTGACCTAGAGTCCCTCCCCAGCTTCTTGGAGTCCCTTTCAATGCTGGAAACTGCTCTAAGATCTCCCTGGAGCCTTATCCAGGCTGAACAACCCTAATTCTCTTCAGCCTGTCCTTGTATGGAGGAATGAGCCTTGTCTCCTCCACCGGCCTGAGCCAACACCATCAAAAGGTTTTTGTGAGTGTCCTGGAGTCTGTCACACGGGGCAGAGCTGCCCTGGGACACGATGTGGCCATGGTGGCAGCATCTGTGCTGCTGGTGAGACTAAAATGCTCAGCCTGTAGCACAGAGCAGGGTCTTCCGTGGGGTCCTGCAAGATGTGGGGCTGTGTGGGGTGGTGACTTGGGAAAGGGACTTTTGGTGACTCCCTTCTGGGGTATCTGTCTGCAAATACATGAAGCTGTGATGGTGTTGCGGCTCAGGAAGAATCAGCAATAGTTTGAGGGTTGGACAGGACCTGTGTGAGGTGAGATTTAACCCAGGCGACGCCAAGAAGGGGTGAACTGTNGAGTCCCTCCCCAGCTTCTTGGAGTCCCTTTCAATGCTGGAAACTGCTCTAAGATCTCCCTGGAGCCTTATCCAGGCTGAACAACCCTAATTCTCTTCAGCCTGTCCTTGTATGGAGGAATGAGCCTTGTCTCCTCCACCGGCCTGAGCCAACACCATCAAAAGGTTTTTGTGAGTGTCCTGGAGTCTGTCACACGGGGCAGAGCTGCCCTGGGACACGATGTGGCCATGGTGGCAGCATCTGTGCTGCTGGTGAGACTAAAATGCTCAGCCTGTAGCACAGAGCAGGGTCTTCCGTGGGGTCCTGCAAGATGTGGGGCTGTGTGGGGTGGTGACTTGGGAAAGGGACTTTTGGTGACTCCCTTCTGGGGTATCTGTCTGCAAATACATGAAGCTGTGATGGTGTTGCGGCTCAGGAAGAATCAGCAATAGTTTGAGGGTTGGACAGGACCTGTGTGAGGTGAGATTTAACCCAGGCGACGCCAAGAAGGGGTGAACTGTCCCAGAGACTGGGTAAGGAGAGTTGGGGATGGACCCAGAGGACCAGCACAGCTCTCACAGGAGAGTTGGGGTCCTCCACTCACCCCAAAATGCCAAGGTGAGATGCTGCAACATCCCTAATATCTCACAGGAACAAGGTCAGGTACCTCACTGGGGAAGCAGCAGGCTGGGACACAGATTTGGGGGCAAAGCATCCTGAAAAGAGTGACTGAAACTTTTATTGGTGGGGTGAGGGGTGAAGCTGTTTTATCAATGGGGGCCAAACCAGCACATGGAGGGTTTAGTAATCTCTGTGGCTGGGTGCAAATCTGTGTCTGTGTGTTACTGCATGAACCTCTGCGTAAGCAGGGCTGGGGGGCTTTCCCCTGCCTCACAAACCTCCAGTGCTGGGGGAGGGGGTCTGTGTCTGCATGTTACCCCATGACGTTCTGCATGCAGACAAAGTAGGGAATCACCCCTCCTCCCAGCCCTGAAGTGCTGAGGGGTGGATGAGCTACAAGTCTGTGTGTCTGTGTCACCTCACATAAGTTCTGCACGCTGAGGGGAATCCCCCTTTCTCCAAACCTTGCAGTGCTGGGGGGCAGATGAAGTACAGGTCTGTGTGTCTGTGTGTCACCTCATGAAATTCTGCTGGGGGGGGAGGAGAAACACCCCGTCCTCCAAAACCCGAGGTACTGGGGGGTGGCTGTGGTACAAGGTTCTGTGTCTATGGATGAGCTGTATGTGTCCTTCTATCTGTGTGTTACCCTATGAAGTTCTGCGTATTGGGGTGGGGGCAGGGGGGGGATGGATTCCCCTTCTTCCAAAGCTTGCAGTGCTGCGGGATGGATAAAATACAAGTCTGTGTGTCTATACGTCTTTCTGTCTGTGTGTTTTGATAGGAATGGTTGGACTCGATGATCCAGTGGGTCTCTTCCAACCTGGTGATCCTATGATTCTATGATATGCCGGGGGGGGCTGTCCCTTCCTCCAAACCCTGAAATGATGGGGGGTGGTGAATGAGCTACCAGTCCTTGTGCCTGTGGATGAGCTACAACTCTTGNCCGGGGGGGGGGCGGGGGGCTGCGCCTGCCCCGGCGAAGGGGCCGGGATGCGGCGGCGCCGGGTGCGGGATGCAGGATGCGCTNTGTCTGTGTGTCTTTCTGTCTGTGGGTTACCCCATGAAGTTCTGCATGGAGGGGGGAGGTCCCCCTTCCTCCAAATCCTGAGGTGCTGGGGGGTGGATGAGCTACAAGNGCTGCTCTGCGCCCTCCCCCTGTGCCCCGCGGGGCTGGAGCCCCCCGAGCCGGGCTCGGGGCTGCACCCAGGTACGGAGCGGGGCGGGGAAGGGGGAGGGCAGGCCCCGGGGAGAAGGGAGCGGGGGGCTCGCGCTGCCTCCCCGAGGTGCTCGGCGCGGCCGCCCCCGCTAGGATGCACTGTTAGCCCGGCGCTAGGGAGAGAGCGGCGAGCATCGCAGCGCCCCAGGGCTGCCTCGGCGCTGGTGGGGTCGGGGGGAGTCCCCGGAGCCCCCGCATCCCGCGCGTGGGGCAGCCACGCTCCCCCAGGGTCCCCATCGCATCCCCCCTGAATCCTGGCTGTGGGGAGGACGCGCTTCCCCTCGGTCCCTATCACATCCCCCCATCCCCGGGGTCCTCATNTGTGTGTCCTTCTGTCTGTGTGTCCAAGTTCTGCATGGAAGGGGGAATCCCTCCTCCTCCAAGTCCTGAAGCGCTGGGGGGGTGGATGAGCTGCAAGTCTGTGTGTCCTTCTGTCTGTGTGTCACCAAGTTCTGTACGGGGGGGGGTGCCCCTTCCTCCAAGCCCCTTGCGGTGGGGGGCAAGGAAAAGCTCTGATGCGAGGGGGAGGGCGTTAACCCCTGCAGCTCCGGCCCCCAGGANACACAAACGCACACACACACACACCGGTCCCTGGGGTCCTCACTGCATCCCCCTGCATCCCAGCTGCGGGACAACCACTCTTTCTCAGGGCCCCCCTCGCATCCCCCCATTCCCGAGGTCCCCATCACACCCCCGTGCATCTAAGCTGTTGGGCAGCCACGCTTCCCCTGGGTCCCCCTTGCATCCCCCATTCCCAGGGTCCCCCATCACACCCTCTGGTCCCTGGGGTTCCCATTGCATCCCCCTGCATCCAAGGTCTGGGGCAGCCACGCTTCCTCAGGGTCCCCATCGCATTCCCCTGCATCCCAGTTGCAGGGCAGCCACGCTTCCTCGGGTCCCTGTCGCATCCCTCCATCCCCAGGGTCCCCATTGCACATCCCAGCTGTAGGGCAGCCACGCTTCCCCAGGGCCCCCATCGCATCCCCCAGGCAGGTGGGGTTCAGGGGCTGACAGGGCAGGGCTCACTTTTTGGGGGTGCACGTCCACCTGTCTTAGTGTGGTTAAGGGTCTCGGTGGCAGGGCCAGCGCTGGAGCAGGGCACAGCGTCCCTCTCCCTGCAGGAGCAGAGGAGCTGGGCTTGCTGGGATTTGTGTGTGGATATATAATATAACATAATGGGTTTGTGTGCGCCACAACCGGGGCTATTCTTCTATCTGCAGCATGTCTTCATGTCCCTCATCTCTCCCCTCTGCATCTGGTCACCAAGTCACTGCCCTGAAACTGTTCACAAAACTGTTGGGAACGCTCATTCCCTTCCCTCCCCATGGCAGGAGCCTCAGCACAGTCCAGATCCATCACTCTATAAAACAGGGTTTGTCTCGTGAAAACTCCAGGCAAGCCCTTTTCTGAGTTTGGAGCATGGGGCTGGGACTGTTCAGTGGGAAGTGATGGGGTGGCGAATGCTTTGATAGAAACTATTTTAAAAGGTGTTTATTTTGAAAGAAGCGCTGACTGTTTCTAAGACGCTCGTTGCTACATTTGCCTTGTGCTGGCATGTACAGGTCCCATTTGGAAGTGTGACCCCACACTCCTGTTCACTGCATAAGCCCCTGCCCAGAAACATGTGTCTCTGATTATGCCAGAGCCTTTAGTACAGCCACAGTGACGGGAATGTGGTTCCGAGAGGTAAACCACTATTTTATCTCAGTTGGGCTTAACTCCATTGGAACTTCGGCTCACAAATGAGGCTGGAGCGATGCAGTTCACACTCTGGAAAACTGAGCTGGGGATTGCATTCCAGGGGCTGGAACTGAAGCAAAATCCAAGTGGGGATACGGTGCAGGGGAGGTTGGGGTTGAAATGAAGAACTTGAGGGTTAATAACTCCAGTGAGGGTATTGGGCTGTGTATGCAGGAAGGGAGAGGGCAGAGAGGGGTGTCTACAGCCCAGCATTTCAGCAGGCTTGGCAGGGGAGGGAAGAGCTGGAAGCACCAGTTGGCTGTAGTAGCATTAGGAAGCTTCCTGCTCGTTAATGTGGTTCCCTTGAATCATGGGGCAGCCATGAGGAGGATTTCACTGAGCTTCTTCCAGGTGTTTGGCTTTAACCAAAGGGAATGGCCTCAAGCTCTGCCAGGGGAGGTTCAGGCTTGACATAAGGAAAAAATTCTTCACAGAAAGGGTCATTGGGCACTGGCAGAGGCTGCCCAGGGAGGAGGCTGACTCACCTTCCCTGGAGGGGTTTAAAATGCGGGTGGATGAGGTACTGAGGGACATGGTTTAGGGATTGGTGGGAATGGTTGGACTCGATGATCCGGTGGGTCTCTTCCAACCTGGTGATTCTATGATTCTATGAACCTTTGATCATTGCTGCCCTGGAAAAGCTCAGGAGCTTGGGCAGGTTTTCAGAAGCTCTGAAATGTTGTAGATCCTGGCAGGAACAGGGCACAGTCACCCAAAGCTGTGGTTGTCTTTAGACTTCGATGTGAAAGAAGGCAGCTCTCTGGGGCTGAGGCTCTTGTTCTTCAGCCAGTCCCTACTGACGGTGCAGTTCTGCTTCAAGAAAGACCCCTGTAGCACGGTCACAAGAAACATCCTCAACGAGAGAGACAGGGAATGAGAGCAGTCAGCTCCAGAGCTTGGCTGGCCTCACTGACCTCGGAGCCAGGCTTGGCTTTGCAAGCTGGAGCAGTGACCCGTGGCACTCCTGCAGACGGCCGGGTTCTTTGCACGCCAAGTCCGAGTCAAGTGGGGAATAATTGAAGCGAGAAGCGAGTGCCAGAAGAGAGCAGCTAATGACTTCAGCTGGGAGCTGGTGTTCAAAGCTGCTGGGACCTTGCTGAGATTGCATGGTCCCTTTGCTCCATGCAGCATCAGAGGAGACAGCACAGCATGCAACATTCGTGGCACCTTAGGATTGAAAGGAATTTTAGATGGATCCCTTAGGAAATAAGGATCCATTTCATCATCGTCTCTCATTTCAGCTCAGTCAGGATTAGGTGATTTTTTTTTTGATGACTCTTGGTCTTGGTCTTGGGTTGGGGTAGCAAACAGTTGGTATTTCTGCAGCATCCCTGTTATGGGATGGGCATCGTTCACTCTCCTGTGCCTGGCAGGAAGAAGGGTTCACATGGCTCCTGCCTGGGAGAGGCTGGTTTCTGAGTTCATAAGCACCCAGCCGGGACTTTGGATTTTAAAACCAAGAGCTAAATCTATCTGGGAGGGAAAATGGGCTGTCACCAGTTGTTTGCAGCTGTTGCCAAAACGATGCTTGCTGATGATCTTGGGAGGGATGATGGTGCCAGAACTAGGTGGGAATCGACTCCAGCGCACCAGGACTGGGGATGCTTGGTGTCCTCTCCCACATGAGCATCGCCCCCTCAGAGCACACCCGTACCCTCTAGAGAAGTGGTGTTTGGACTCAATCAAATCTGTCCCTTGAGCCCTAATCTGTGCATTACCCAGAGCAGCAAGACGACCTGGAAATGGTAGAAGGGTTGATTTTTCAGGGAGCATTACAAGGCAGTGGATGGGAGGTGATCCAGTTGTGGTCACTGCTGCTGTGGAGCTGTGTGAGCTGGTGTGCGCAGCACATTGTGCAGGGTAGGCAAAACCCCAGGTCCCTCCTTCCCAAGGCTGAATTATTCATCTTGTACCTATTTTTGGTGGTTTGAACTGTAATGATTCTGGATTGAGACACCTCACAGTGCTGTGGGTCTGCGGTGGTGGAGGAAAGTGTTTCTTTGAGTTTGGGGTGCTGTGGGGTTGCACGATCCCTGGCTGCCTCTGAGCTTCTGCCTTTCACGTCCCAAGTGCCCAGATCTGCTGGCACCAGTGGGCACTACATGACCATCTCCAGGGCTTTGAGCCCACCCTGTCATTCAGGAGATGCTCTGGTTAAGAAGAAGGGGAGAGTGGGAAACCTCCGTGTAGTGAAGTCCAGGGTCTCTGGGACTCCTGAGAGCTGATTTTTCCCCCATGAAGTGCAATAACAATAATTGCAACCCAGCCCCACAAAACTCTCCAAACCAACCCAGAAAACTCCCGTCTGGGAACGTGACCCAAAAATTAATGCGCACGAACAATTTGCTCTTAATTAAAGCTTGGAGTCACCCAATTAAAATCTGCTTAATTAAGGGATGAGTGGCATCTGAAAACGCAAGGCTCGGCTCTTGCAGATGGTATTTCTTGCTCGAGGGTTGGGGAAAGTAGTCTTTCAGTAAATTATCCTCCTGGAGGTCTGGTACTCCAAGATGTCCAATATGGCGTTGCGCAGCAAGGCTCCTCTGTGCTGGCATCTTACGCTGTCGGGTGCTTGTAATTAGGATGTGTACGTGGACTTTGTAAACTAAACATTTAACCTGATGTAAATACGCAAACTCATACATAAATAGTGATGTGTTAGCGCTGTTTGTGTGGGTACGGTAGCATATAGAATAGTAACCGTACTCAGCACTGGTGAGGCTGCACCTTGAACCCTGGGTTCAGTTCTGGGCTCCTCACTGAAAGAAAGACATTGAGGGGCTGGAGTGTGACCAGAGGAGTTGAACAACGCTAGTGAAGGGTTTGGAGCACAGGAGTTATGAGAAGTGGCTGAGGGACCTGGGATTATTTAACTTGGAGAAGAGGAGGCTGAGGGGAGACCTCATAGTTTTCTACCACTTCCTCAAAGTTGGTTGTGGTGAGGTGGGTGTTGGTCTCTTCTTTCAAGTAACAAGCAATAGGATGAGAGGAAATGGCCTCAACTTGCACCAGGAGATGTTTAGATAGGATATTAGGGAAAATTTATTTACTGAAAAATTGGTGAAGCCCTGGCAGAGGCTGCCCAGGGCAGTGGGGGAGTCTCTATGCCTGAAGGGGTTCAAAAAGCTTGTAGATGTGGTGTTTCAGGATGAAACATTGATATTGTGTTGATGACAGGACTTGATGATCTTAAGAGGTCTTTTGAAACCTTAAAGATTCTATGATTCTGTTTTATATGTTTTCTGTGAAATAGGTCACATCTATGTGCATATAAAGCTTACAAAATGATGGGAATCTTACCTAGTTTGCAAGTCATAGTGCTTAAAAATCCAAAAGTACCAGATTTGTACTCTTCATGTCATGTCTGTTTGACCCTCCAGTGCAGGCAATTTGCTATGGAGCCCTCAATTAGGCAATTCTATGGTATTACTGTTTTTTCCCTTCACAAGACCCTAAATTGTGCATTTGAAGAGGCATAAATACAGGGATCACTGCCTCTATCCCCATCACAGATATAATCTGTGCAGCCTGCCCCTGTGAAGGCAGAGAATGAATGACTAAAACTTCAGGGCTAGAAGGGGTTATGAGACCCCCAGACAAAGCCCACCACTATATTTTTACAATGCAGCATTTATCTCAGAGGCCCTTTATGAACTCCTCTTAGTTGAGGTTTTCTGCACCAGGCAATGGAGGGGAGAGCCAGCCCGAGTTTGTTGTGCTTTGGGTCCATTTGAAGCGGCTGTAGCGATGGATGTGGGGTTGCCGCAGGGCTGTGCTGCCTCCTGAAGGTGCGAGATGGGCAGCCGAGGGGTTGGACTGTTTTGCTCCCCTGCAAAAAGAAGAATCAAAACCCGGAGAACTTATTGCAGTGTTTTCTGCACCAGTCCTGAAGGTGTGCACCCGTTTTCTTGTGTAATAGGAAAGCTGCCCTGTTGTAGCACAAAGACTTGGAGCAGTAGCAATGCTGGCCTGCTCCTTTGAGAGCTGCAGTGAGCGATTGCCCTCGCAGCTGAAAAACACCCCTGTTATCTGAAGTCTGAGTTTGCTGAGCGCCAGTTTCTGGCTGTTATCTGCTGGATGAAAGAGCCTTTTTCCACCCTAAAATGCTCTGGTTCCTTTGTGAATTGGGAGGAGGTGGGTAAAGGCAGGAGCCCTTGTTACTTTCCCTTGGACAAATGCACACGGCACAAATGCCATCATAGAACTGTTTGGATTGGAAAAGACCTTTAAAATCATCAAGTCCAATCCTTAACCTAACACTGCCAAGCCACCACTAAACCATAGAATCATAGAATCGTTAAGGTTGGAAAAGACCTCTAAACACCACGCCTGCATGTGTTTTAAATCCCTCCAGGGATGGTGACTCCATCACTTCCCTGGGCAGTCTGTTCCACTGCTTGACAACCCTTTTGGTAAATATATTTTTCCTAATATCCAGTCTAAACCTCCCCTTGAGGCCATTTCCTCTCATCGTATCACTTGTTACTTGGGAGAAAAAAAACAACATCCACCTCTCTACAACCTCCTTTCCAGGAGTTGCAGAGAGCAATGAGGTCTCCCATCAGCCTCCTCGTCTCCAGACTAAGCAGCCTCAGGTCCCTCAGCTGCTCCCAGAATCCCTGGGTTCCAGCCCCTTCCCCAGCTCCGTTCCCCTTCTCCATATGTGCTCCAGCCCCTCGATGTCTTTCTTATAGTAAGGGACCCAAACCAACCCAAGATTTGAGGTGTGGCCTCACCAGCGCTGAATACGGGGGTACAATCCCTTCCCTACTCCAGATGGACACCCCGTGGCTGATCCAGATTGGCCACCTGGGCACACTGCTGGCTCGTGTTCAGCAGCTGTTGACCAATATCCCAATTCTGATTGCTTGGTTGCATCCCCACTTGCACCAAACTCAGTGCAGTTGGGTGCCCACTAACTAGGGTGATTTGGGAACCCCAGCCTGAGCGTGGCCCCCAGTTTCCTCCGACATTTCCAGAGGAGAAAGCGCTGACCTAGAATATGATGCTGCATTTTGGGATGTGGCTTGTGCTGGCTGCTTTTGCTAAATGCTGCCATCCTGCCCGGCACCACCGGCTTCCCAAGGTGATGGGAGACACATGGTGCTTGTGGCAAAGCCGTAAGGGACAAAGACACTGGCCTGCAGGGACACTGGGGTGTGTGTTCATGCNTCCAGCCCCTTCCCCAGCTCCGTTCCCCTTCTCCATATGTGCTCCAGCCCCTCGATGTCTTTCTTATAGTAAGGGACCCAAACCAACCCAAGATTTGAGGTGTGGCCTCACCAGCGCTGAATACGGGGGTACAATCCCTTCCCTACTCCAGATGACCACCCCGTGGCTGATCCAGATTGGCCACCTGGGCACACTGCTGGCTCATGTTCAGCTGCTGACCAATATCCCAATTCTGATTGCTTGGTTGCATCCCCACTTGCACCAAGCTCAGTGCAGTTGGGTGCCCACTAACTAGGGTGATTTGGGAACCCCAGCCTGAGCGTGGCCCCCAGTTTCCTCCGACATTTCCAGAGGAGAAAGCGCTGACCTAGAATATGATGCTGCATTTTGGGATGTGGCTTGTGCTGGCTGCTTTTGCTAAATGCTACCATCCCACCCAGCGCCACCGGCTTCCCAAGGTGATGGGAGACACATGGTGCTTGTGGCGAAGCCATAAGGGACAAAGACACTGGCCTGCAGGGACACTGGGGTGTGTGTTCATGCACGGAGCTGGTTGTGCTCCTTGACAGCTGTCGTGCTAATGCTTTTCTGTGATGTTTAACTTTGCTGAACTTCAGCTGTTTGCGCTGAAAAGGCAGTTACAAGTCTGTCTGGTGTTGAATTATCTGAAAAATTTCAGCCCAGACTGCCCCACAGTTCCCAGGATCCCCGTCTTCAGTGTGTATTTGTATTCCTGGAAGCTGGAGTGCAGACTTGAAGTTTGGCAGCATCCCCATGAGAAATCCTTCCAGATTAGCCCAAGTTATAAAAATCTTAAACCTTTCCGCCAGCAATGCACCATATGGTGCCTCATTTCCTTAAAAACTCTTTCTCTCTGGTGGTTTTTTTTCCTCAACTGCCCACTCTCTTTGTGCCATTGGGTCCGGATTCTGCCCTGGGCTGTCCCTGGCACCCAGCAGCCTGTGTCCCCACGCGTGCAGAGGAGATAAGGACCACAGTGCTTCTACCTGCTCTCCAACCATTGATGCTGGTGCTGCTTGCACCTCTATTTTTTTGCACGTAATAGATGGAAACCATCACAATTTAAATGCCAGTGTGCTGGGAATGGGTTTCAAGGGTGAATTAAGTGCTGTTCCTCGGGGGATGATTTTTCTAGAGTAGAAGCATAATTGATAGTCTGCATGCTGCAGGTTTATGGTTGTGTAAACTTACAGGGAGTTGAGCTAGATGATAAATGCACTGTGCCCGTGGAAAAATAAACAGTTTGAACTGGGCTGTGTGCTGTTACGCCTGCACCGGTGCCTGCCCTTGTTGAAATATTGACAGAAGCCTCGTTACTCTCACAGGGAAAGTCTGGTGCTGGTAAGCAGCTCCAGCTCCTGGTACCTAAGACCAAACTAATCCAGGCTATTTTAGGGTGGTCTCCATTGAGATGGAGGGTTCTGTGTGGGGGGACACATGATTTGGTGTGAGAAGTAGTTTGAGGTGGCTATCTCCTTTTGTCACCACCTCTTCCCTCAGGGCAGACTACCAAAAATCTCCTGTTTCTTGCAGGAACAGCCACCATCTGCTCCTGGTTGAGGTTCTGGCTGCACGATGGGGGCTAATGTAAGGTTGTTCCACCCCTAAGGGTGACTAAGGCAGCTGGGGCTCTGTGCATCTTCTCTATGTGCTCTATGTCTATATATATGTATAGGATCATAGAATTACCAGGTTGGAAAAGACCCACCGGATCATTGAGTCCAACCATTCCTATCAAACACTAA
>WAAB01014301.1:14899-29911 GCA_013389865.1 Piaya cayana | reverse complement strand
TCATATTTTTATCCTTATTGCTGGTGTGAAACAGCAATTTTCAGTGTCTGAACCTGGTCTGGATGATCTCAGAGGTTTTTTTCCCAACTTTAATGATTTTATGATTCTGTAAGGAATCAGATTTTTAGAACTCTGTGGAAATTATATAAATCTGTTAATTCCTGATGTTACAATTATTTGTGTTTCAGCGGTTCGCAAGTGGCAGCTGTGATTGGGATTATCACATGTGTGGAGCTGAGCAGACCCACCTTAGTGGGAGAGCTTCTTAATAAAAAGATGTTCTTCAAGTGGGTGGGGAAGGTAAAGAGTGGAGGGTGGAACCATAAAAGCAGTTAAAGGACTTTCAAAGCCTGAACAGAACCAGCCTTTGAATCCAGCCTAATTGAATCCTTGTATAAATTCTTTAATTGCTTCAGCGTGTGCACACACAGAAGTACCTGCTTGATTGTATAGAACAGGGAGAAGGTCTTACCAGTTTTATGAATCGTTCTACGTGTTCTTTGATTTGTGGAAGTGATAGGCTTGAGCTGCGACTGCTGCAGTGGAAAATGTAGCGTAAATGAAAATCTGTACAATGGGAATCTGCTTTTGCACATTTTTCTCCTTGGATCTCATTGTCTCCTCCTTTTACCTGTAGGAAAATCAGTTAAGCCCTGATGGTCCACCTTGCTCTTCAGGAAAATATATCATCAAAAAGACATCAAAAAAGACTTTAGTGTGGCAAGAAACAAAAAAAAGAATACGAAGATTAAGGCAGAAGGGCACGCCGTGAGTAACTAAAATAAAAGCTGTAAAAGGAATGAAAAGACCAAAAGCTGATAGGAGAACTTAAAGTGATTCCATTTGCAGCACACGAGTTCCTTTAACACCTGACTCACCCCCTTTCTTTGTCTTTGAACGCTGTGTAGCTTCAAATTATACCTAAGCTTGATTATATTCCTGCTTTGTTTTTTTCCTACTGAGAAGGTTTCATCCCCCCCATCTCCAGACTATTTGATTTAGGAAAGGTTTGCAACAGAGACGGCATCAAGTGAAGAAGTGGTGAAAAGTAATAGCTGGTTTATTAACAACATCCTCTTGGTGGGCTTTTAGTGCAGCAGCTGCCTCGGTATCGGTGATAATTAACGCATTTAATAAGAAGCGTGTGGACAGAGTATGCTGAGGCTGATAAAATGCCTCTTGGCATGTGCTGATGCGGTGCCATCAGAGCCCTGGGCTTTCTTGCTCCCGTTTGCAGTCGAGCTCTACCTCCTTCTCATGGAATATCTGCAAATTTTCTACTGGGTGTTGGATTTTACGCGCAGTTCATTTATACCGGGCATCTGGGTGGAAACTGATAAAAACTCTGCAGATTTTGGACAGCAAGAGCTGGTTGATCTTATTACGAAGACAGGTTGTAAATGCCTGGAGCGGGACCATCTTCTTTAGCTTGTTTACAGAACACCTCTCACGGTGGGGTGGTGCTCCCAGACCAGGTTTCTTCGGTGCTGCCTCCATTTAGATAGAAGAGAAGGCTGCAGGGAGACCTTAGAGAGGCTTCCAGTATTGAAAGGGGCTCCAGGAAAGCTGGGGAGGGGCTCTGGATCAGGGAGGGCAGGGACAGGATGAGGAGGAATGGATTTAAAATGAAAGAAGGGAGATGGAGATGAGATCTTAGGAAGAAATGTTTTCCTGTGAGGATGGGGAGGCCCTGGCCCAGGTTGCCCAGAGCAGGGGTGGCTGCCCCATCCCTGGAGGGGTTCAAGGCCAGGTTGGATGGGGCTTGGAACCCCTGATCGAGTGGGAGGTGCCCCTGCCCATGGCAGAGGTTGGACTGGATGGGCTTTAAGGTCCCTTCCAATCCAAACCATTCTACTCTTCTATGAATGATACTGTAAGCGAAATCCATCAGGGCCAGGGAAGAAGAGAGGAGTATTTCTGCAAGAACCCCCTTGCATTTAAACTACAGGATATCGATTTCACATCAGCAAGTACTTTTAAACTCCCAGTTTATACTTACAGGCTGGAAGATTTATAAATGTAAGGACAGGCTGGTTTGAGATCAGCAGCATCAGTGGGTGGGGGAACAACTGTTAGCCTGGAATTTAGTGCTTTTGTCGCAGCAAGCGATGCTTGTAGGAGGGGTAGGATTTGGTGACTCTTCCACTCTATAGCCATGACAATGCTTTGTTTTACTTGATTCAAAATTTGTTTTGTTGAGAACCAGTCCAAGCCACACCATGATTTGAAGCGTAACTGTTTTATTCGGGGCATTTATGTTGCTTGATTCCTGCTTGACCTCGACATCTGTGTAGGCTGAACGTCAGGGAAGGAGCCAGATGAAATGAAAGAGAATCAGGCAGGTACGTTGTGAAACGGTTAAACATATAACACTTTCATAAACGTAGAATCATAGAATGGTTTGGGTTTGAAGGGACCTTGAAGATCTTCCGGTTCTAACCCCCCTGCCATGGGCAGGGACACCAACGATGTTCAGCACCATTATGTTGTGGTGAGACCACTCCTCGAATCCTGTGTGCAGTTGTGGGCCCCTCACCACAAGAAGGATGTTGAGGCTCTGGAGAGTNTGTTTAAGGTGCAGGTGGACGAGGTGCTGAGGGACGTGGTTTTGTGTTTGATAGGAATGGTTGGACTCAATGATCCGGTGGGTCTCTTCCAACCTGGTGATTCTATGATTCTATGATGTGGTTAAGGGTACCGAGCTTTTGTGCAAAACAGAGAATGCTCAATTCCAGCTGAGTTCTCCAAACCTTGATTACTTTTTTTTCTCGGTGTTTCACTGGATTAGTCCTTGTTACAAATAAGAATGGAGTTTTGACATTTTAGTTCTCCTCCAAATGAACCTAAAGATTTCATTAAACTCGGACCATGATAGTGTTTTAGGCCATTACTTTCTACTTGAAAAGGCAATGGGTATTTTCAGATCTTAATTCCTCTATTTGCTAGATAGCTCCACACATTTTCTTGCAAGCATTATTTACGTGAAAGACATAAAAATTAACTGAATATAAAAAAAGTCATAGATGCGGCCCATGTTTTACTTGATTCTCCGATCCATACCACTGTGATTCACTTTCAAAACGCTATCCTTTAATCCAATCTGACGCTCTTGCATAAATTGGAAAGGACATTGACTGTGGGAACTCTGAGTGCACACCAGCTGAGCTGATTCGGGGCTTTTGAATCTTTGTTTAGGTTAAAATGAAAGCTAAACGTTTCCGCATTGTTAGCTTTCTGTTTTGGTGGCAGGAATTAGCTAAACAAACGTCTGAGCATCCTTTACCCTGTGATCTTTGACTTCTGTATTTGTCCATACGGTGTCTGTTCAAAATGCTTCTGCCACTTTTCAGCTGGCAGTTTTTAAAATGAATACTGAAGAGAGGCGTGGGGGACAAGGCCCTGCTGTCGATTCTTGCATAGATGTTCCCTGCGTGCTTCTGTCTCACTGATATGAGTGAGATTGCCCTTAATGTGATGATTGATGAACGTACAGCAATGAAGGAGTGTCTGTTCTGCTCTAATCTTATTCAAAAAGAGAATAGACAGATTAAAAATCAGGGCTAAAGGGCCATTCCCGTGTCTCTGAGAGAAGAAAAGGTTTCCTCACAACCACGTTCTTAGGGGACACACTGGCATCAGAATTCAATATAACTTATTTTATCTTTTTTTACTTACGGTTTCTCACGGACTGTTCTCTTTAAAAATCTCACTGTACTATTGCTATTCAAGTCAACTCAGCGTTGAGAGGCTGCGATAACCTCGCGTCTAATAACTCACGTTTATCTCAATGCGGGCAGTTACTCTGTCTGGCATTGAAGACTGTCCAGCCCTTTGTCATACGCTTTCTTCTTTTCAGAAGCACAAAAGTGACGCCTTTATTTTGTTTCCAGCACCGACAGGGTGATGTGATTGCTTCCTGTGACTCCTCCAGCGTGATGAAGCTCTGGGGCATTCAGAAGTCGGTCCCTCCTTTATCCATAGATGCAGCCCCGCATCCCGCCAACCGGCTCATCTTCGATCGCTCTGGTAGGATTCCAAAACAATATTTTCTACGTAAGATGTGATTAATTTTGAAATCTCTCTAATCTCTCCCCGGTTCTGAAGCCAGAGAGTGTGTGAGACAGCATGGATGGGTTAATTTTGAAGATGACGTGCTTGACTGTGCCAGTGATCAATACTCCTGGTTTTTATGGACTAGATTGGCAGATTGGGCAAGTGGTCTGTTTATATAGAGTGAAAACCGTGCAATAACAAAAATCGCAATTAATCACAAAAAATATGACAAGAAATACGGAACTGGGGGGAAAAAAACTAAGCACAATTTCCTGTGTTCTACTTATTCTCCATTATTCTTTGTTCTTGTATTTGCTAATTCTGTAGTTGCATTTCATGACCTGTCTTACTAATTCCTCTCCTAATTGCCTCAGAACTTCGTTGTGTTGACAGATCTGCTTACTATGCGCAAAGAATCGGAGGATTTTTCATCATCAACGTGTATTACCCTGTCAGCAATCTTGTGGGTGAACGTGCGTTTCTATTTGCAGAGGGGCTGTTGTCAAACGGGGGGAATTTGTTTTAAAACCAAAATTAATCTTCAGTTCCAAAGCACGAACTAACACTCATGTTGCAGCATGGAATTAGATCCTAGCTTAGGAAATCATTCTTAATGACTTGAAAGGAGGTTGTAGCAAAGTGGTCCCTTCTACTAAGTGACAGGTGATAGGAAGAGAGGAAATGATGTCAAGTTGTGCCAGGACAGGTTCAGATTAGACATCAGGAAAAAATCTCTTCACTGAAAGGGTTCTCGGGCATTGGCATAGGATGCACAGGGCAGTGGTTGAGTCTCCATCCTTAGTGGTACTTAGAAGATGAGTAGATGAGGTGCTCAGGGATCCGTTTTGCTAGTGGACAGGTACAGTTGGGCTTGAAGATCTCAAAAGCCTTTTCCAATCACGTTACTCTATGATATAGAATCATAGAACCATAGAACCTCTTCCATAGGTTGGAAGAGACCCACTGGATCATTGAGTCCAACCATTCCTATCAAACACTAAACCATGTCCCTCAGCACCTCATCCACCCGCGCCTTAAACCCCTCCAGGGAAGGTGAATCAACCCCCTCCCTGGGCAGCCTCTAACAGTGCCCAATGACCCTTTCTGTGAAAACTTTTCCTAATGTCTAGCCTGAACCTCCCCTGGTGGAGCGTGGGGCCATTCCCTCTCATCCTGTCCCCTGTCACTTGGGAGAAGAGCCCAGCACCCACCTCCCTATAACGTCCTTTCAGGTAGTCGTAGAGAGCAATGAGGTCTCCCCTCAGCCTCCTCTTCTCCAGGCCAAACACCCCCAGCTCTCTCAGCCGTTCCTCATCAGGCCTGTTCTCCAGCCCCTTCACCAGCTTCGTTGTTCTTCTCTAGACTCATTCCAGAACCCCAACATCCTTCTTGTGGTGAGGGGTGTCACAGATGCAATGTCAGGGCCTTCAGAACAGTAATACATAATGCAATTTATATAGGTATATTAAATATATACACACACATTTGCATTGTATGTTATGTGCGTGAAATATAGTTCTTCAATTGAATGTGAGAGATGATTAAGGAACCATTAAACAAAAATAATAGTATGGTGTTTTGTCATAATGACTCACCTACTGCAGAGCACAAAATATCAATATATCGAGTCGCTTGGCAGAAAGCTTTGCCATCAGATTCTATATTATTTGTGTAGCGATTTCACAGATCTCTCTGCTGCACCATTAAATAAGGGATTTTTATTTCCAAGGCAGAAAAAAAATACCTTGACACTGTCCATTGACAGCTTTCCAAAGATAAATTTAACCACTCTCCTATTTATATGTGTAATTTGGAATAAAATCTCATTTTTTTTGTTCAGGAGGATTGGAATAAGTTTTGTAGGTTCGTTTCTGGAGTGTAATGTTGGGTCGTTTGCAAAGGAACCGCACCCCTGAAAAATGCAGCAGCGATATTTCTAGCCAGATGGGAACCTTTCCAGCAGAAAGGTGATCTTCAGGTGATCTAAATGGACAAACTTCTCCACCATTTGGATGAAACCCAAACTTTTCTCTGCAGGAGCAGCCACACCACAGAGAGATCAGGTTGGGATTGAGCCTTAATGCAACGGGATGCAGTCACCCCTAGCTAAAAATAGGAAAATACCCGAAGAAAAGACAGGGTTGTGGTGCCTGTGGCGTGAGGACAGATGGTGCCTACATCTCCTACGCAGGGACACAGCAGGGATTGTCCACACCCAAGGATGGAAAAGACAATGGCTGTTCTGAACAGGGACCTTGTAGAAATACAAGCAGTCTGGTATCAATGTGTTAGGGAGCAGGGTTTGATCTACTTGGTGAGTGGCTGGAAGGAAAGCGGTTCTGCACTGCGTCCAGGGGAGCGGGATGATCCAGCAGGTTCCTGCACTGCTTGTCTAAACAGTAATTCATGGATTTGATCAATCTAAACTACTCAGCCAGCCATTTAGAATCATAGAATCATAGAACAATGAGGTTGGAAGAGACCCACCGGATCATCGAGTCCAACCATTCCTATCAAAATTTGAGTGGCTAAAAATGGTGACCATGTTGAAATAAGACAAACAGCCAGAACGCTCAAAAAAATAAATGGTGATGGGAGAATGGTTGGAACCAGATGATCTTTAAGGTCCCTTCCAATCCAAACCGTTCTATGATATCTCGATTCTATAAATGGATCCTGTGTTTGACTCACAGCCTGTTGGGCATGGGGTGTCTATCTCCTTCAGGACCTCTGTAGCTTGGTAGAATCTTCTGACCTTATTCAAGTGTGGTCTAATTCCCAGCTGTATCCCTCAGTCTTTTCTGGTGATGTTATACCACCTAGTGTAAAACACTCGACCGTGTTAATAATTGTAGGCCCTGGAAATAAATTGTGCAGCGTCCTACAAGTGGATTTAATTACCAGATTAGAGAGCCATGGTTGAGCGGATTTTTTTTTCTTCTGCCCAGTAATTATTTAAATTACAGCTAATGATGATAGGACGGGTTTACGAACTTTGGCAGTATCAGCAAATGAGATTGAGGTCAGAGATAGTAAGGCCCCAGCTAATGGGTGATTTCCATTTGTTTTTTCCTTCGTATTGTTTTCAAGTAATTATCCCTGCAAATGCAATGTAGACAAATACACCTCACCTTTTGTTTTTCAGCGGTGCTATCTCTGTCCCTGGGGGTTGCTTAACAAAGATCTAGTAATGAGAATGAGTTTGTGAGTTACTGGGGTTCTCCTGAAGGATTTACTGGGGGAGGTTTTTGCAGGCTCCAGTGATTCAAATGTTTTCCATGGCATAAATAGCTGACCAGAAAGCCGTTTTCTTCTTTATCAGAACCACACTCGGATCTTCGATAAGTTAATGGAAGAAGTCATGCGTAAATCTTTCTGCTCTAGCTCCGTTCTGCCTTAGCTTGTCTTTAACTCAGCGTGGAGATGAACTTTTCGGTATGGTGTACTTGTCAAGAAGGACAAATTCATTACATGATTAATTACCGTGGCACTTTATGTGGAGTTGGTTCCTTCCCTCAATCTTTCTGAAACGAGCTCATGGTCTTGCAATGTGAAGTGGCGATGGAGCTGCCGGGGACTCAGCCCACTGGAGGCAACGAACTTTAATATTATACTGAATTTTAGAAATTATCTTCTATTTTTTGCTTAAAGTCCTTCTAGTACTGAAAGGGGACCTAGAGGACGGCTGGGGAGGGGTCTTGATCAGGCAGAGCAGAGACAGGACAAGGGGGAAGGGTTTTAAGCTGAAAGAAGGGAGACCGAGATGTGGCTTTAGGCAGAAATGTTTTCATGAGAGGGTGAGACGTCCCTGGCCCAGGTTGCCCAGAGCAGTGGTGGCTGCTCCATCCCTGGAGGGGTTCAAGGGCAGGTTGGATGGGGCTTGGAGCCCCTGATCCAGTGCGAGGTGTCCCTACCCCTGGCATGACATAGGACCTCACCAGGAGACAGCCACCACCAATGGGTACTGATTGAGTTGGTTTGGGTGTTAAGCAGTTGTCTTAAGAACTTTTCTTTATCACTCACCCTTTACTGAATACAGAATTCTTGATGGGATTTTCTGGGATGCCACCGCTGAAGCACTTTTAATATTTACACTTGACATTATTAGGGCTATTGCTGGCCATATTAAAGCCACAGGCGATCTGCAGAGGCCTCGGGAGGGACGGAGGCACAAAGATTAAACCTCAGGTTGTCAGAACTTCTGCCGATATTGAGTCTTCAGGTAAAGCTCTAGAATTACAGTTTTCACGTGAACAATTCCTGTGCTGAGAACAGAACTGGGAGGAAGAGTCCTTGTATATTGAGATTAAAAGTGCAGAAGGAGAAGTGTATTTTTAAATTCATATGTGCCCCATTGTGTATATATTCTATTTCCTAAAGGAAACATAAATAATATTGATTTATTATATGGCAGTCTCATTTATTCCAAGGTTTGATCTTGCAGTGGGCAAGATCCACTCAATTTTCTCTTTGATTTTCTCAATTTCAGTTGGTGAGGGGCCCAAGTGTTGGATTTTTCACTTTCTTTTCTTTTTCCCTTCGCGTTTTTGGTTCATTGATACCACTGAAGGGGCACTGAGTAGTCAAGGCTTCATCTTCAGAGAATCACTGAATGCCAGGTTGGAAGGGACCTCATTTAGTCCTTTTTAAGAGATAGATAATTTGAATGAGATGGCCTGGGACCCGCTCGAGCTGAATCTTAAAACTGTTCTAGGATGGAAGATGTTCCTCTTTGCTGAGAAACTGCCTGATGGATTTTGGAGTTGCTAGTTGGATGTGGGGAGATCAGGGGATGCATCTGCACCTCTTGGATCTCAGGAGTGGATTATGTCCGGGTATCAAGAGAAACAGAGCAGGACAAGGCCTCAATTCTTTATCTCACTTGTTTTTGTGGTTTCTGGAGCCTGCTTTTTGTATTTGTCTGCCCCCTTGCTTACAGTTAGTCAGGCCTGATAGGGGAAAAAAGCCTGTAGCACAGAATTTACCACAGTAACGACTTCAGCAGCAGCTGATTTTGTTCGTGTAGTCCAATTATGCGCTGACATCAATGTGTGGTTTTTTCCCTGTGACCCCCATTTTCTGACTAAAAAGCTTTTTTCATTACAACACTTTATTGCTCTGTGTTCTTTAATCTCCAAGGCAGATTACTTGATAACATCAATTGATTCCTTAGGGCGCTTTTCCCTCGTGGTTCAGTGCCCGAGTCCCTCCTCGATTCTGACTGTGTCTACGCTGTGACAGGCGCTACAGTCTCGACTTGGGAAATTGTTCCTTAATTTAACTTATTGCCAATTAATACAAACAACTGATCATCAATTCTGGGTATTAAAAAGAAAGAAAACATTGAGAATTAAAGCTTAAGTAAAAGCTTTTGCTCCCCTTTTCCCAGTCTCATCTTAACCCAAACATCCTCCCCTTTTCCTAGTCTCCGCTTGCCTTGTTTTCAAGCTCTGCTCCATCATCCCAGTTCCTTTGATGCGGGAGTGGGTGATGTGGGAATGAGCGATGCAGGAGGTTGGGGTGTGTGTGAAATTCCTTCTATTTGCTGCTCTCTCCCTGCTCCTTCCCACCCTTCCTCTGCAGCTCCAGGCTCTGCTGCTTCCCTGGAGGTCCCGTCCCACCCCAGCCTTGCTGTATATCCTTGTGTGAACTGATGGGGCACTCATGTAAATTAATTAGGGGTTTATGTGTAAATTAATTGAGTGTCAATGCATGAACTGATGGGGCATTCATGCTTAAGATAATTGGGTGCCAATGCATGAACTAATTGACTCTGTACGTGCGTTAATTGGACGCTCCTGCACGAATGGAGTAAACTGCAGACGTGTGCCCGATACGCAAAGAGAGTTTGATATATGAATAAATCAAAAGAGATACAGGTATAATTCTTTGGATTTTACCTGGCACTTGCTTTTTCACTCAGAGCTCAGACAACTCCTAGTTCTGGGTATTAATGAGTTTGGACTCGCTACAGCTCCACCTAACCGGGTGGGAGGATGATCAAGACGTGTTTTTAGAGCTCGGCTTTCCAATTCCTTTGGAACATTTGCTTTTTACTTAGAAAATTGAAGCTAGTTCTGCCTTATATTGCTGCCTGCTTCGCTTCTCACTCAAGCTTTTCTCAAGCCTATTTGTAAAGCACAAGCCGCAATCTTGTACATCACTCATTTCTCTCCTTTCTCCCATCATGAAATGTTTAATGTCTGGCCCATCAGAACCCTTTTCTTCTCCATTGGTTCAGCACTGCGAGATCTGAGTCTCTTCACTGCAGCCTTACCCACGTTTTTCTATACAAACTGAGGATTCATGTGTTTTGTGTCTTTTAAATGTAACTGATCTACGTTCTTCTGAGTTATACTGGCTGAGCACAAATGAGCCACCTAGATCTCCATTCTTTATTTGGTGACCAGCATTTTGTGTCTGTTTCCAATTTCTTGGCTTCAGCTTGTCTCCAAGTACCACGTCAGCACTATCTGAGCACATTCTCATGTGAGTCTCTTCTGCCAGGCCAGTGCCGGGGACGCTGCCACAGAAGCTGGGCCAAGTGGCAACTGGTTACAAAAAATCTCCTCTTCCTTCCTTCCAGAATGGGATCAAGCTAAAGACCAAAGTCAGGCCTTTTACTTTGCACTGGCAAGTTGCAAGTAGGGGTCAGTCTCCATTTCTCTGTTGTCTTGTTCATAGAATCTTGAATAATGTCCTCCCATGGGCAGGGACGTCCCACTAGATCAGTGGCTCCAAGCCCCATCCAACCTGGCCTTGAACCACTCCAGGGATGGGGCAGCCACAACTTTCCTGGGTGCGAGGGCCTCACCACTCTCATGGTGAAGAAATTCCCCCTTATGTCTAGTCTAAGTCTGTCCCTCTCCAGTTTATACCCATTTGTCCCAGTGATGTCACTCCAAGCCTTTGTGAACAGTCCCTCTCCAGCTGTCTTGTAGACCCTTTCCATACTGGAAGTTGTTCTAAGATCTCCTCAGAGCCTTCTCTTCTCCAGGCTGAACAAGCCCAACTCTCTCAGCCTGTCCTCATGTGGGAGGTGGTCCAGCAATCTCTCTTTTTCTTTTTATCTCACTACTCCAAGCTTGGGTATCCCTTTATAAAACTTTTCATAGGATCATTAAGGCTGGAAAAGACCTCTGAGATCATTCATTCCGACTGTTGTAAACAAAGGAATCAATCAATCAACATCAATCAGCAATCAGACAAGGGTTAAAGGGAGAATGGAAGACACTTTTTAAAGTCTGTTGCATGTGTTTGGTTCATGTCTGAATGGGCATCCCTACTTAAAACAGATCTGAAGGAAATAAACTCTCAGGTTCACCACGTGTTGACCAAGCTGTTCTTATACAAGCTAAAGATTTTCAAAAATTGTATCTCAGATCAAGGTAATGCTGGTGGGCTGGTGCACTTCACCCACACTAGCAGAAATGTCTTGTGCTCTGTCCTTTAAACCAAAATCCCTGCTTTGGCAGAGCTCTGCAATAAGCAAATGCTCTCGCCCCAACCGTTTGCTCTTAGACAATGCTCCAACGTTGATGTTTGGTCCCTAGGTAGCCTGCCCAGCTTGCATGTTTGAGCTGATGAATCCATTAGTGCACTCCCTGAGGAGATTCCCGTGTGGTCTGAGTTGGTTTACACAACCCATGACCTGTTTTCTAGCCCTGTTTGTGCTGCTTAGGCTTGGAAGTCAGATTGGCAACAAGTCCATGTCACCCCTTGGTCTCCTAGGAGTTCTTACAACATCTGTTGACCATCCTTAATTATTCCCATGGTTAGCATGGGAGCAAAAGGATGTGCTGGAAGACTACATATTCAACAGTAATTCCTTGTCTCATAACTCTCACTTCTCCCCTCCGTGACGCTGTATTTCGCTTTTCTCATTCTCAGCATTTGTATTCCTGACCATAGAATCCTCTAATTTGTAGGCAGTGGGAAGACTGGAACTTACACAAATAGGAGCTGATTGACAGGTCTTTTTGTCTCCTTGTTTCACGGAGGTATGAAACTATCACTTTCCCTATTTCTGACTGCTGCGGTTTTTCAAAAGGGGAAAAATCAGCAATGAATATTTCCCCTCTGCTGATCGAGAGAAGAGTTGTGCCGTGCAGTATTTCTGTTGTGTCACGGCCATTTCTCAACAGACGCCAACTCCACAATATTTAAATACACTAGAAAGAAAAGAAAAGGGATTCTTAAAATTATAGAATCATAGAATCACCAGGTTGGAAGAGACCCACCAGATCATCAAGTCCAACCATTCCTATCATGCACTAAACCATGTCCCTCAGCACCTCATCCACCCACACCTTAAACACCTCCAGGGAAGGTGAATCAACCACCTCCCTGGGCAGCCTCTAACAGTGACCAATGACCCTTTCTGTGAAGAATTTTTTCCTTATGTCAATCCTGAACCTCCCCTGGCGGAGCTTGAGGCCATTCCCTCTTGTCCTGTCCCCTGTCACTTGGGAGAAGAGCCCAGCTCCCTTCTCTTCACAACCTCCCTTCAGAGAGTTATAGAGAGCAATGAGGTCTCCCCTCAGCCCCCTCTTCTCCAGCCTAAACACCCCCAGCTCTCTCAGTCACTCCTCATAAGACTTGTTCTCCAGCCCCTTCACCAGCTAAATACATGACTTTATTTTCAATACACTCATGATTTCAAATGCATGAAATACTTGTCCTTTGGAAAAAAAGAGAGGGAAGTGGCTTAGAAACCCCTGATTTTACATTTTTTTTGCCCCAGCTGCGCGATAGTCTGGCTGTGTTTTCTTTGCTGAGCTAATGAGGGTGGGGACTGGGCACCTCTGCAGGCAATTGCTTTGAGCGCTGAGCGCTTTGAAGAGATTAGCCCCATTGATATTCCCTTCATCTTTGTTAGAGAGGAATGTTTCCTTCCCTGGAGTGCCAGAAGATGGACAGCTATTTAATAGCGCCAGCCTTTTTCAAGTGGATACTGTACTACTAAATATTCCCAGCTCACCTCCCTGCCTACAACCGGCATAAAAACTGTGTTCTGGAAGCCGAGGTTGTGCCTCGTTACAACCATATATTGACCTGTCAGGAGTTTTTTTTTGAGGCCCCCAGTGTTGGATGGATTATTATCCGACTGGTTAAACGTTATTCTTCAAGGAGAAGCAACGGTTTCGGCTGGTCGGGCAGCCAGCCAAAACGTGGTTGATGAGCAAATTGTTTGTTCCAAAAGTAAATGAAGGCAATGTCCACATGATTTTTGCCATCCTTGTATTAAACTAACAGAAGCTGAAAATTGGAGCTTTATGCATCCCAAGTGGGGCATAACTGATGGAAATTTTGATTCTCCAGCAGCTCTCCACAAACTGAATTAAAATGGTTTGCAACAGGTTGGGGTTTTTTTTTTTTCTAATCCCATTTAAACTAGGCACCAGTCTTAAAATAATAATGCATTCAGCATCCCCTCTCCAGCATTTACTGCCTTTGTAGCTTTACTAGGTCTACGTGCTCTATTTATATTTATTGTTTATATTAATTCCAGCTTACGGAGCGCTGCAATTAGCAAATTCCCACTTTAAATGAATTTACAGTGATTGAATAAGAATGTCTTTTGCTCAGACCGCATAGCTCCCGCTCAAGCCTGGCTTAGATACAAGAGCTTCATCTCCTGATTAACTTATTCCCGCAGACAGTCAGAGAGCGAGGACCTCTCAAGGTCAGCACGGCGTCTATCGTGGAAGCTCCTCTTAAATATCACCGGCTATCACGGGTTTTGAGTGAAGCATCTGTATTGCGTGTGAAGAAATGAATCGATAATGCATGCATCATTCATCTCCTGTAATAAAAGAAGGGATTTTTTGAAATAAGGTGTTATATTGATCTGGTATTTGTGTATACTTTGCGTGTGTGCTAAACATGCAAGATAGAACAGCCGTGGCTTCTCTTCCGAGGGCTGGATAGGCCAAGGAATCTGAAATTAAATATATTTTCATGACTATCCAAGAATCCTTGGGTAGCTGATATCAAGAATCATTAGTAGCTTGTGAAGCAATCCAGGATTGTGTTGGTAGTGTAGAACACACACTTATGAAAAGAAGGAATTGGGTTTATTAATGAAAGCAAATAGTTTTGATAGGAACGGTTGGACTCGATGATCCAGTGGGTCTCTTCCAACCTGGTTTTTCTATGATTCTATGATTTTATGGTTAGACAGAAGGAGACAGAGTCCACTGGGATTGGATTCTCTGGAGAAATAAAAATCTCGTGAAAACCAAAGTAATTCAAGCATGTTGTTTCAAACTTTAGGATAATTTAGGCAATTTGGTCTATTTATCCACCGTTCTTTTACCTACCAAGAAGAAAAGTTGATATTTAGATTGAAAACTTTGCAATGAAATGTCAGATGCTTTCATGTTAAGAAAAATCTTTAAGACAATCTGTATTTAGAATCACAGAATGATTCTGCTTGATAAATGGAATGTATTCCTGAGCTGGTTCTTGTCGGAGCTTAGAAAGTGGCATCTCTTTTCAAGAAAGAGATCATCTTTAAATTAAAAGCCTGTCCTTGGCCTTTTTTAAAATTTTTATTTCATTGACAGCTTGTCACAGGAGGTAAAACGCATAATCATCAATAGTGAGTGATCCATGAGGTTATGCAAAATAAATTGATTAGCAATCCAATCTCCATGTCCTGGGAGTGCTTGTTATTTTTATGAGCCCATCTGGGAGTCTTGCTCACGTTTCATGGGCCAGGTGGAAAAAGGTGAGAGAGGCAGAGTTCAGGGCATCCCTGCAGCGATTCCATTGTTGTCAGCAGTCCGAGCAGGCTGAAATGAGGATTTAACATATGCAGAAAGGAGTCGGGCTTGCTGAAAAGGGAAAATGGGAGAAATCTTCTCCTACCACAGTATCCACCAGCCTCTTTTTCATAGAATCATAGAACAATAGAACAACCAGGTTGGAAAAGACCCACCGGATCATCAAGTCCAA
>WAAB01014298.1:4106-18319 GCA_013389865.1 Piaya cayana | reverse complement strand
GGTTGTTGTTACGTGGCTGCTCTTTTTTTTTTTTTTTTTTTGACTGTGTGAAGCAGTTTATACTCTCTTCTCCTCATTTAAATGTATGTTGGTGGTTTTGTTCATTTACAGACATTGCCAAAAGTTGTATTTTGATCTGTCAGTGCTATAACAAGACAAAGTTTCTGATGTGCTTCTCATGCAAATGCTAATTACAAGGCCAATTCTCGCATTCTGTATCTAGCACAATTGACAAGACCTTTCCTTGTATTGTCATGTGTGGGATTTAAACATAGTGGCTAAGTATAATTACGTCTGCCTTCAGTGCCTTGAATTCTGCTGATTTTTCATGACAAATAATTAAGAAATTGTGAGATTTTCANCAGCGCTGTCTTCTTTATTAATCTTTGGGGGTTTTTTATGGTTGCACTGTATTTTATTTTCCTTTGTTACCTCAAAACATTTAGGAAGTTCTTTGCAAAGTTGTCATCATCCAGGCCAACTTTGAATAAAAGCGTGTTTGGGAAGGAAATATGGACAAGGATTGTTTTAATATTTGTAAACTGCCACAGAGCTTTCACATTTTTTTTCGAAGTCTATGTATTAATAGCTTAAGAAGTAAGAAAGCAGAAGATATTTGCCTTTCTTAACAGCAAAGTTCTGATTAACATTTATACCTGCAGGGCATATATAAACAGATTTAAATGAAAAACCTTCCTGGGACTCACACATTTTAAGTATGGCTTTTACATGCTATTTGCATAGCAAGCGTGTGGGCAAATGGCTCAGCAAAATGGATTGTTTTCTATCTACATGCATCAATAGTTTGGATTCTGTTACCTTGGTTTTGGCTGAAATGCCAAAATTTTAAATTAATAATTTAAAGCAGCATCTATTCTAAAGATACTTAAAGGTGTGCGCGTATTGTGTGTGCTCCTTCTCTATGGCATATAGTGTTGTGTTTCTGATTCAACAGTATTAATAGAAGTGTCATATTAACACTCACTTTTATATGTGGAAACAAACTTCCGTAAGGGTTTAAAGGTGGATTTATGAAAATAATAATCAGTCATTGCTGTACTTGTCTGTCATTCTGCCCGAAGACAAAGGATATCATTGTCTGGAAATATAATTTTGAAATCTGTAAATATTTATTGGGTTACAGAAGCAGAGAGTTGTGTGATACTTGAACACGATCCAGTGTTTGAGTGTCACAGGCACTTTGTCTGGGTGAAATGACTGGCTGTGCTGCGTCTTGTGTTTATTAAAAATGTAATTTTCTACTGATTTTTTTTGTAAAACAGAGTGAGTGTGGTTGTAAAATCAAACAGTCTCTTTTGTAATTATTTAATGCTCTTGATGTTCTCTGAAACCAAATTTTGAAGAAAATTCATCTCTGATTAATGTTATTTCATGTTGATGTAGCATTAGCTTTATGGTTTCCTAATTAGCTTTGCATCCTGCAGTTTCCAAAGCTGCTGGAGTGTTTTAAGTGTGGCAAATTTGTGCTGCCATTGTTATTTAAGAAATAACTGCTCGACTGCTGTGATTTTGTTTTGAAATGATTCTTTTGCATTGTAAGTGTGTTAACCTGTGATCATTTAGATGATGATGATGTAAAGCTGCCTTTTTTTTTCTTTAAATGGTTCTAAAATTGATATTTTTCAGAGCGCTTTTATTAGGCCTGGCTTGCAATCACAATCTGAAGGAGGTGTCTTTAGATCTCAGTAGCTGTGAGGTAAGGAATATTTGTCAGGACTTGTTTAAAAGATGCGATGATGTGGGATTATAGTTCCCATGAAATGGGTGAAATATTCTTCCTCTGTAGTCAAACATTGTGGGAAAGGTTTAACTTGGAGAAGCAGTTATGGTGAAAATTGGCTGCTGTGTGTGACTGCATCATCCTAAATACTGAGCACACAGGGATTCAAAGCACCTGATTGGCAAAACGCTCCTTGCAGTGTAGCTGTTCTAGATATTAAGCCACTGTGCTGTCTGCTGCTTGGCAGCTTTTGCTCTGCTGCTGTGGTTATACAGGTCCCTGCAGCAGGACTTTCCAAGGTGCCCAAACTCGAATGGGTCACAGGTAGCTGCACACCCTGAAGGCATGTCTGAGGTTTGATTTGTCTTCCTTCAGTGCCAGAGACATGCTTCCTCTTCTGCACTTTACTTTTTAACCTTCTGAGAAATTCTGCTTTCCTAATCAATTAATCAACTCAGGCCAATAGGGAGCTTTGGTAAAAGTTAATTAAAGCATGCCATTAACATCGGAGGCACTGTGTAAGTGGCTTTAAACCTCTCAACAAAAATAAAAACAATAGTGGCAGCTTGATTTGCTTTGTCTTGTTTCCTTGTGCTTCTCTGTGCTTTATCTCTCCGGATTATCCATATTCTTGCAGAATGATCCCTACGGTTTATGATAAAAGTCCAGCCACGAGCTTGGGGAGCCCGTGAGGCAAAGTTACGGAGAGAACCATGTGGACTCTTGCCAAAACCAACATGAACCAGCTTAAGCTCAGGCTTTCTCTAGCTGAGCGGCCAACTTTTCCTTTTAAAGCTGCAAAGAAGGCTTCTCACTTGTAGGCAGAGCTTTCCAAGTCTGTCACCAAGTGTTATCTGTTCTGGAAGTGCCTTTCAAATGCAGCGGTTCACGCAATTTGATGAGCATGTTGAGGTGCAGTAATCCTTACCTTAGGTACATGGTAAATGGCTTTTGAAATGTGCACAGATTTCCTTATGAAAAAAAGAAACCCATCATTGTGAATGGATTTTATAGTTTGTTCTGCTATTTTCTACTTTTTTAAAAATGGTATTGCTTTGAAAAACACTACATGTAAATTCCAAATAGAAAAGCTTTTAAGTCAAGTGCTTCTGGCTTCTGGGGAGAGAGATCAGAAGGATGATAATTTTTTCTTTCAGAGGGAGGAAGGAAAAGGAAGAAGTAACTGAAGTAAGAAAAACGAAGTCCTGTAATCATAACCTTAAAAAAATAAATCAGTACAACACAAACAACAGTAATGAGAGTATAAATTAGCATGTAAATCAACAAGGGTTGACAGCAGTGAAAAAAGTTTTTCTTTCGTTATATAATCCCCAAGAAGAGATATGGCAGAGCCCTTTGAGGGGCGCTTTGCTTTATTGGGCACTAAAACTCTCATGACAGAGAGGAAGAACTTGTGCCCAACTCGTAGTGTTGAGTTCCCGTAGCTGGTCCCACCAGATGGACAGCGCTTCCTTAGAGCCTTCCCTTAACATTTTTTCACGTCACTGAGCTTTTATCCATTCTCATGCTTTCAAAAGAAGAAGTTATGCTTCTAGCAGCCGGGGAGTTGATGTGCCAGGAGCTGGGAGTACTCTCTGTGGGCTCCACACCACAGGGTCCTGCTCCACACCACAGGGTCCTGCTCCACCTCTCCCTGACCCTCTGTGAGCTGAGTAGTGTGATCTACACCCAGAAGCAGCTGTGGGAAGCTCAGAAGCAGTGACCTGTGCTACTCCCAGTTCCTGTAAGCACATGCTGTTATGAGGCTATGAAGCTGGTGCTTCGGCTTTGCCCTCCTCTTTCTTACATCAGGCGAGCTGCACTCAAGTGTGGAAGGATAAATCTTTGTTCCTTCCTTCTCCCACCACTTTTAATTTGCTCCCATAATTTTCTGGTATATTAACTCCAAGATTAATCATTTTATATTGCTTGCTTGCTTGTTTGTTTATTTATTTCTTATTTTTACTGTGAAAATTACATTTTTTTATTTCTACCTGCTCAGCACTGATGTATTTCACTCTTTTCCCTTCTGCTTCCTTTAGCTTGGTCACTGTGTAAGTACCTTCCATGCTTTACCTTAATTGTTAAATCAGTAAGCAGCTTTGTTTGCCCTTCCCATGTTGGTATCTCATAGCTTTGAACATGCTTGGCATCTTTAATTGTTGAAGGGTGGTTCTTCATTTACAGAATAAGAACTTGTATTTGTAGTCTCAGAAGTGTGTCGTATAGGAGATGTTGCAGAGATGGGTTTTCTCAGTGTCGCAGTCCACAGTGATGAATAACCCTTCAATTAATCTCTGCTTTTATATATATGTAATTTTGGATGAAGTTGCAATAAATTTTAATCTTAAAAGTCAAACTGTCATCACCTTCAGATTAAATATGTTTGTGCACATGAAAAGTTTGTGTATTTAAGATTTTGAAGATAGTTATCAGTACAAGATTGAAAGATTGAAAAATTGTCCACTTCAACCCTCAAATTATATATAGCATAAACATTTTGGATTCTATTGTGAGTATAATTTAATGTGTAGAACTTTTACCATACCAACAGTGAATCCAAGACCACATATAATTTGCCAGTTACATGGATTCTGCGCTGATACACGTGGTGCTTGCAATAATACATGTGATGCTCTGTGTAAAATGGTTGTCTGTGAGAGAGCACCACAGAGCAGAACAGAATGTTTTTGACATTCATAAAGCAAGTGCAACAAATGCTTCTACAAAAATAATGTTGAATTAAAACCGCACCAGTTCTGAGTCAAATACAGACTTTATTCTGTGCGCTTCTTGAGAGGGATAGGGTGAAGGATGGGTAGGATTTACTCTATGCAGAAGAGGAAAGGTGCCTTATGTTCTGTACCTCTTATACTTCCAGACACGGCTCATGATTTAGATGTTGGCTTTGACCACCTCTGTTCTTTAAAAGCTCTGGTCAAGTTGTTGAGATGCTTGTTAACCAATCACAGAGCTTTAAAGTGCCAAATCAAGTCTTTAATGAAAAATACATCTGAAAGCATTTGTAGTTCCTTAGGTATAGCGTGGATAGAAGAGAGTATTCACAGAAATATCAGCAGGTTGGTTCAGGATATTTAGCCAAGTTAGTTAACTGAGTAAAATATTAACAATTATTTATGCACAGGAAATGAAGAGACTATTTCATGTTTGAAAAAGATTTCTATTTTTTTTAAACAGGGAGAGCGAAAACGGAAAATGCGAAAGTAAATTTTTTTTTTAGAACTCCTACCCTCTTTTGTACAAGCCTTTTCCTAGGGGATGTTAGTGAAGTGAAATGCATTATATAGTTTTGTGTGGCTGCAAGAAATAAGAAAATTCTGTTACTTCTTTGGAAAAAAAAATTGTGTTTTTTAATTCAGTAGAATTAATAAATAAGCATGTAAGTTTTAATAACTTTGATTCTTAATGTTGATGTATTCCTCTAGGCCATTTCATTGTTTTATCCATTAAATGCTGACTTTTATTTTATATTCATTTAATATTTAAGTTTAATAATGTCATAATTGATACTGTCCAGCTAGGACTTTTTTTTAATGTTGCTGTTTTTCTCTTATATGCCATTTTAAAAAATAAGAATAAGGTAAATGACTGGTTTATCTCCTTATGATCTTTTATAACTATTTTACAATTGGATTGTTTAAATTTTCATTCAAGTGACAGGGAGAGCTAATTTCCTTGAATTATTTCTTTTTAATTTCCTACTCGTGTTTGATCTGGGCACCCTCAGATTGTGCCAAGATCTGAAAGATGATATTCACTATAAATTAATGTAATTGACTGGAATTTTAGGGTGACAGCATTGAATGCTTATAGACTGGATTAAGCTTTTTTTTTTTCTTTTTCCTCGCTGGATGCTGGAAATATCCCGGCCCTTTCACACAGAGAATCTGCACCAAAGTGCTGCAGGCACTGCCTGGCAGAAGTGCTAAAGGATTCATTCTGTCTGCAGAATCTTTCCCCAATTTTACTGCTGAGCAGTAATTTTAAGAGAAAGGAAAGAGAGTCACTTCTCTCATTTATATGCAAATTGTGAGAGCAAGGATGAGAACAGTAGGAATGTGTGCATATGCTGTCATTCCAGTGTCTGTAACTTCTTCTGTTGCTGTTGTTTTGCTGCTGATAGTGCCTTCTGTATTCGCAAAGCTCCTACCAATGTTTTCTGTGTGATCTTGAAACTGTAACTAGTTTGCAAAAATGGATCATGTTTTGTCTCTAGTTAAGATCGGGAGGTGCACAAGTCTTGGAAGGATGCATAGCAGAAATACACAATATCACCAGCCTAGATATTTCAGACAATGGTAAGTACACAGAACAGGAATGGAGGGTCGTGCAAGTTGAGAATGTGAGAAATGCTTTTTTCTTTCAGCTCACAGTGTAATCAAGGTTGGTTGCTCTTGTTTTATGAGTATTGGCCATGTTGGCTATGGGAATGTATTTGAGGGACATGGTTTAGTGTTTGATAGGAATGGTTGGACTCGATGATCCGGTGGGTCTCTTCCAGCCTGGTCATTCTATAATTCTGTGATCTCAGACCAGGAACTCTTATTGCTATAAAGCGTGTAAGAAATGTTAATAGACTAACCCTACCCTCAGAAGTTTATGTTGTTTGAGATCAGTGTAACATAGCACAATAAATATATGGCAGCAAGCGTATTAGATCTAGAGGAAAGGGGGTTTGAGTACAAGAAGATGAGAAGCTAAACGAGGGAATGCAAGTATAGTGGAAGAAGAGAGGGAAAGAACACTTACAGAATGAAGCTGAGGTCCTAACACTCAAGAAGGGAGAGGGAAATTTGAAGCAAGTAGCCAACTAGCTGAAGTCAGATAAGGCCTGCTTGAGTCTATGGAATTAGTCTTGGACTATTCCTGCTTTGGAGGCTCTGTGCTTCTTAGCTGCCATTACCAGCTGTTTTCTCATCTTGTTTCCTCTAAGTGTAGGTGTGTGGTGTGCAAGAATTCACTTGTTGTGTTTGCCCCTCTGGCAGCCAAATGTGGCAGTATTTCAGGAAGAGATTTCCAGTACAGTTGAACGTGCCCAAGAAAGGTGGGATGGATTGGCAGGTGGAAAGCTTTGGGACACATTGACTCAGCCCACTTGTGTAAACAGATTGATTATTTTAACTATAGATAGATATTTGACATCTAACTTACCCTGTGCATATATATGGACCCTAAACTATTGTAATCTAATTACAAATAATCTTCAAATACACTGCTAATTTGGGAATGCAATACTACAGCAATTTATTTGTCTTAATCAGGAGTGGGAAAAAAATTGACTTTTTTCTCAGGGTTGGTTTATTCGTGGCCTGTATATTAGTTTTTTTGCACTAGAAGGCTTTGAGATCTTTTTGGTGCACAGCTCTGCTGAGACTAAATAGCAATTAGTGTGGTCTCAAGATTCTCAAAGAAACTTTAAACTCTGCCTGACCATGAGAGTAACTACCCAAGGGTGGTTGGACTCTATGCATAAGGGACTCCATTCTTCCTCTTTGTTTCTCAGAGGTACCTTGTGTATTGACTAGGATGAATATTTAAAGGGCTTATTTATGAGAGAGCATTTTTTCTCATAGAAAAAGAGAGGGGAAAAAAAAAAAAAAAAAACAAGAGAAAAAGATTTAAAAATAAAAGAGTGGAAATTTTGCTAGAGCTCTTGGAAACTGGTATACTGGTACAGTTACTTGAATTAATATAGCATTAATAATTGGACCATATCTGGGTCATCTGTGAAAATATGTTTTAATTCTTAATCTAATCTGATTATTTACAGGCCTAGAATCGGACCTCTCCACTCTTGTAGTCTGGCTTAGTAAAAACCGATCGATAAGACACTTGGCATTAGGCAAAAACTTTAACAACATGAAATCCAAGTAAGACTTTTCTTTATTTTAAACAACAAGAGAATGGGTGAGGAGAAGCTGCTGATTTCATCATCTTCCTAACTTTTCTTCCCTCAGAAATCTCACTCCAGTACTTGATAATTTAGTTCAGATGATTCAAGACGAGGATTCAGTGAGTATCTTTCTACCTACTGTCGTCATGTGTGTTTGTACCTTCACAGCCTTTTCCTGATCGTTTTCTTCACTGTGTTAATTTGGTGCATAAAGTTGGATCATAATCCTGCACAGACACATCCAACACTTTTGGGGGGTTTTTTTTGAATATTAATTTGGATTATGTGTAGCAGGTAGGATGAATATTTCTTAGGATAGTCTTAAGATCTGTGCTTTTTGAAGGATATTCATTCTAAAGAGTTCGATGTGCTTAACCTATTTGCTGTAGATCTGAGTTATACAACCCTCTAGGCACAGTTTTCAAAACTTTTGTGTCCTAAAAGGAGATTACAGTACTAGTGTTCTCTGGGTGGTGTTACTCCTTCAGTAACAGAATTTTTGGTTTTCATGGGTTTTTTTAATTAATAAAATGCACAATTTCCTGATAGCTGTTCTTGGATATTAGCTTGGTTTTTTTTTTTCTTTTTTTGTCTTGGAAAAAAGCAGTCACTGCAGTGATCTCCCAGAACGCCTTTCTCCTTTAAAGCATGCAAACCCCCTGTTAATTTTACTGTTCTTTCCTTCTTCTACTATGTTAATCACAGGAGCAATTTTGTAAGAGTGCACTTTCAGAGTGCCTTGCCAGGATCCTTGCCCACTTTCTTCATTTCTACCCTCTCTCCTGATTCTGAAAGACTTTTGTGATTGGATTTGTGTCCTTGCCTTACTTGGCAACCTAGTTTTGGCTAGGAGGAAATCTTAAGATGCTCTGTTTCTGTCATGCTTGTCAATCTTTAGTTATCTATTCTAAGTACTTTCTTTCTCCTCTGTTCCCTGTGGAAGTAACAGCAAGGTCTGCTTTCCTCGTTTCCCAGAAGGAGCAGATTGTAACTTCGGTTTTCTGAACAGCTTCTATTCCTGTTGTCTTTAATGTCTCACCTCCAAGTTCACAGTCTCCACACTAACTGCTTTCTTATTTTCTGCTCCTGTCTGTGTCTGTACTCAGTGGAGCAGTTTTCACTGGGGTGTCCAATGTCTCCTTCCATCCAAGGTCATCAGACTCATATTTTGCATTCATGTCTTCTTACTGCATAGTTGGACTTCTATTTTTCTCTCCTCTGTCTTCTTAACTGGGATTAGTTGTAGTGTTCTTTTTCTTGATTCTTTTCCTACCTCCCCACCTTATTCTTTAAAATATGGGATGTCAGCGTGACACAGTGAAGTGCTGCACGCAGATAGATACCAGAGCTATAGCACCTATAATGAAATCACTAAGTCTTTATTTGCACAAGTCAAATGGAGGATTGTGCCAAGAAGTGTCTTGGTAGATCTCTGTATAACGTCTTGTACCAAACTAGCCTTTACATTTTGTGGAGTGTGACCACTGCCTCTAAAGGGAATGGTGCAGGACTGTCTTCCCCTTCTCTCCTTTTCCTGTTGATATCATACTGATGAGTGATATCATTTCATCAGACAGCATCTACTTATTTTCTTTGGACATGTTTCTCTATCCTGCCTGATATCTCATGCTAATTCTTTCACCTGTCCTGAAGACTGTTTTGTCGCACCAGGTTAATCACAAGCAAATGTGTTTTAATATGGTATTTTTTTGTTTTTTAAGTTTACTTTTTACCTTTGCTGTGTTGCAGGTTAACATTTCTTCCCATTCAAGCCATATTATAAAACATCTCTTCAACACACACTATAATCCTTCCAATATGTAAACTCTTTCTGAAAGAAACTGCTGTTTTGTTTGGTTTTTTGATTGGGTTTCTTTCAGTTTATATGACTATCTTGTTCATAGCACTTGTTCACAAGGCTAAAAATTCCAACTTTGTCTCTATTAAATGTTATAATCTTCTTATCTTTCCTGGCTTCTATTTTTTGAAGCTTCCAGGTCATAGGAAAAGTAACTACTAAATTTTGGATGTGTTGTTCTCACAGCTCTCTCCTCTGCATCAGCTGCTTCATCTTGCACTCCTTTTCAGCCTGCTAGTGATTATCAACCATTATTCCACTGCCTGCCTTTTCCACAATCCAGTAGTCAGATGTGCTCCTGTAATGCTTACTCATCATGTCTTTCCTGAGCTAACCTCACAACACTCTCTGTAGTTTCACCCTATTTTCAAACAGTGTTACACCAAAAGTTGTTTTATTTAGGTGTGTAAAAGAACTGTCTCTCCTTCATGTCATGCATTAACTTTTAGGATACAGCATATGATCCTCTTCGTGTTATCCTGTCTCTTCTCTTCCCATGTTCTTTTCACTTGCTGATTCTCTTCAGTGAGGGAATCTTTTCTTTCTTTCTGTCTTGTTAGGTGCTAAAATCCATCTGAAGCATCTCCTGCCAGCTAGTGAGTTGAGGACATAGACTGTAGCACCATGGGAGGAAACATGTTGCAGAAATTGTCCTTGCTCTGCCTTGATGCTTGGATAACTTTTTTTAAGTTTCTAGCTATGGGATTGGTCCTTGTTTTGCTGTTACTATGCATTTACTGCCACAGGACATTAAAAAGTAAAGGTGGAGTTGGAGAGACCAGGGTATGATGCTGCCCAGAGCATCCTGCTTGATCACTATTGCCTGCAGGCTGCTACAGTTTAGGAACTGTTCATTACCTACGTGGAAAACTGAAGCAAGAGGCTTTAATCTAAAATAATCATCTGCCAAATGTATTTATACACACTTTCATGTATTTTCTACTTTCATGTATTTATACACAATTTAAATAGATCTGTTGCTGTGTTAATCTGAGTCATGAGTAAAATCATTTAAACTATGGCTTGGTTTTATGACTGTAAAAATACAGCTACACAAATGTAATGCTACAAAACTTAAAAGCAGTGGTAACAACCTGAACAACAATTTTTTCCAGGTGTTTAACATAGACAAGAATGTAGTCTTTAGATTTTTTTTTTTGAGGTTTTATGTTTCCTTCTATTTTTCCTTCCCTTTGTTTTTCTCTTTAAATGGGTGCAGTTCTTGACAGGCTATGGTAACATATTCTTATTAGTATAGCAGGAAGCATCTGAAACTGCACACTTACTGTGCCGTTTCTTCTCTTCTTGCAAAATTAGATGTTATGCTGCACCGTTACACAGAGTCGCAGTCACTCCTGTGTAAATACAGGTTGTTACAACAGCACTGAGTACATTTAGTTCTCAGTTCAATGTTTGCTGCAGAATTGGCCTTTGGAGGAGAAAAATGTGGCTTGATTTAATTCTTAAATATTTGTTTTTCTGGCAGGACGATGACAAAATTGATGAATACAGTCCTACAATTTCTAATTCTATTCTTAACTCAAGGATTTCCCTCCCTGATAAGATTGTATTAAGACATATTCACTGTATTGGCAAAGTATCTGTTTTCTGCAGCAGAGACACTGAAGTGCTTGTCAAACTTCTGTTTTCCCACTATCCAGCTAAAAACTATTAAGTTGTTACAAGAAGTACGTGTTTCTAGGTTAATTAGGGTATTGCCTTATTTGTGGGGGATTTGGTTTTGGTTGGAGTTTATTTTAGGTAAGAATCAGATAATTTAGTGAATACTGATCAGCCTGTGTATTTAATTATGCAGAGTTGCAATCCAGTTGTGGTTTGAATTTAGGGCACCAAGTGGATACAGAGATTTTTGCTCTTTGCTCATTAAGTGATAAAGGTAGCTGTGCAAGAAAACGAGCAGCTCATCACCTTCAAATACCCTGCCAGTACTGCAGGTGCTTTACTGTGCTATATGTCTACATCACATGCGATAGTAACGATGTCTAGGTGTCGACCCCTGCAGAAGACATTACAGAAGCCTTTACAAACTGTGCGGTTTAGTCAGGTTGTTGGAACGTGAGAGGTGAGAACTCCTCTCCTAGGAGATCATTTGAGATTTAGAAAAATTGGTATGCAGGGATGCCCCTTCGTAAGTGGCACAGGAGAAAGAGAAGAAACTTCACTTTCACAAGCGTATTGGCAGTTTCTGAGTGCTACGCAGTGCTGCTTTTCTGCAAATCTGTTGCAGGAGGTCTAAGTGACATTCTAACGTGATGCTAATGTTCTTTAGGGTACATAATATAATAGAACAGGGAGACATAGGCCGATGAAGAGCATTAATGTAGTGATTTAATGACTTCAATTTAAAATAAAACCAGCATGCGGCTTGTGTGACTGTTAGACTTTTTAATTATAAACATGCTGTGCCTCCAAATTTTTATGCATTTCCTCATTTATAAGTGCATTTTTTTACTGTTGCAAGGTTTTTTGTGACCCAGTGGCGTCTGGAGGCTGGAGTCCCGCTGTAGAGCAGATACCATGCAAGCATCTGGAAGTTGTGCACAGTTCAGCTGGTCTATTTATATAAATCTAACCTTTAGGCATCTAATGTATGTACCACTGTTCATCCGCAGGAGATGTTGATTATCCCATACTGGGAATTTGGAGATTTTAGGCTGTTAAAGTTAATCCTCCAGTACACCTGAAATGGGTCTGTAATGGCAATACACTCCTCTGTATGAGCTCATGCTTTAGCAAGTGAAAAGTTTTGTGGAATTCTTATACTTCAGCAAAGACAAATTAAAATTTTAACAGCTGTAATAGCTCTGCCAGGGATGGGGGTGAATAGAATGCACTTCTTGAGCTCCTGCTGTTCAGTGTTGGAACACTGAGAATGGAGGGAATACAGACATTATTAAAAGAAGCTTTTTTAAGGCTTAGAATGTGACTGGCAGGAACCCAGTAATGTAGTTTGAACTTAACATTGTGTGTCTCTGTGTGTGTGTATATATATATATTTATATAAACACTTATATATTACCTATATTACCTATATTATAATACCTATATATAGGTATTGCAGTCACAGGAATAAGAACACCATTGTGGATAATATCCATTCACTTACTCATTTTAATAAATACTCTTTTTACTGTTTTTACTTTCAGACCTGTCACGGTTTTCTGTCTCCTCTCCAAGTGTCTGTGCCCTTAGCTAACGGAATAGATATGCAAAATCATACCTAAAATTGAAGAGACAATAATAAACCAGATGGTTTTGTTTTAACAGTCTCAAATCGTAATTTGATCTTTTGTGAAGCCCTCAGTCTAATCGAGAGGAGGGGAGGGCTAGATGTTTTTATTTCACAGTGACAGGAAATCTAGTTAAGCAAAATCCACTGGACGCTAGAAGTTATCTTGCAGAGCTGGTTGTTGCTATCTTGCCTCTTTTCAGGTTTCCACTGTATTCTGTACTTAAAGCCACACAGGAAATTAGAGGCACTGTCACATAAAATGTTTGGGTTTTTTTCAGGGTTTTGCAACTTAATCTATGTATGTTTGGCATTTGTGCTGTAAGTTGTTGATGCTCAATTTATTGTGTGTTGTAGGATCCAAAGCAAACACAGGAATAACTCTTCGATGCTTATTGCTGTCACCAACAGTTTGGGGAATTTGTAACTTCTTTTCACTGATGTTTGAGGTATGAGTGCAATATCAGTCGCTGTTATCAGTGCCTTTTTTTGTGCTCCACAGCCTCTGCAGTCGTTATCCCTCGCAGATTCCAAGCTGAAAACTGAGGTCACCATCATTATTAATGCCCTGGGCAGCAATACATCTCTTACAAAAGTGGATATTAGTGGAAATGCCATGGGAGATATGGGAGCAAAGATGCTGGCCAAAGCCCTACAGATAAACACCAAGCTCAGGTACGGGAAAGGTTTTTGCAGTAAAATATAGAATGGCTCAATAACACTGAAGTTTTTGGCTTACTTTCAAGCTGTTTGTCTTCAGAACCATTCCAGACACAGCCGCGTTATAGTGTCTCCAGCTGGAAAAATTCTCATCTATTTTCCTCAAAAAAAAAAAAAAATAAAAGCAACCAACAAAACAACTTTGAGAAGCAAATTGTCTCTGTAAAACCATTTCCATAATTGAAAATGGAGGAAATTACATTGTGAATTTAAACAGAAAGACCTGTTGTTGGAATTAGAACCACAGGAAAAAAAAAAACACTTGTTATAGAGTTTTAGGTATCTTTTAATCCAATGTGCTTCTCAAAGCAGAGCCAACTTTAAAGTTGTATGAGGTAGCTCAGAGGCTTTTCCAGGCAGGTTTTAAAGATGTCCAAGTACTGGGATTCCACCATGTCTTTCGGAACCCTGTTCCAGTGCATAACCACTCTCTTCTGTTCTGCTCTCTCTTTGCTACTGGAGGACTTCCCAGTAGAGAAAATTCTGCTACTTGAGTGGGGCACTAAATTATTCTTTGTCTTCTATAGTATCAGTTGGTCGGGGAACTAAGCATGTGGAATACAGACTGGGTAGCAGCATCCTTCCCTTCTCCCCTGCCTATGGTGCTGATGGACCTTGGCATCTCTTCTCTGCAACTTCATCTGTCTGACAGCTTCACTGCTTTTCAGCACGTCTGGCACTGATGGCTTGAGAGCATTTCTTTTTTTCCTGTCCAGCATGTGATTAGCAA
>WAAB01014297.1:74503-129587 GCA_013389865.1 Piaya cayana | reverse complement strand
GTTTTTTACGGAAAGGGTCATTAGGCACTGGAATATGCTGCCCAGGGAGGTGGTTGATTCGCCTTCCCTGGAGGTGTTTAAGTTACGGGTGGACGGGGTCCTGAGGGACATGGTTTAGTGTTTTGTGGGAGTGGTTGGACTCGATGATCCAGTGGGTCTCTTCCAACCCGGTGATTCTGTGATTCTGTAATTCTGTGACGTTGTCTATCAAGTTATTAGGACATATTAATTGTGGCTTTAGATTCATAAATCACAAAAAGTCATTAAGATAGGGGATCTTCTATGCTAGAATACGAAGCACCAACAGAAAAAGTAAAGGTGGAAGGAATCCTGGAGGTGACCTGATTGTGAGATGAATAGACAGAATAACTGATCTACAGGAAAGAAAAGATTGCAAACAGTAAGTTTCAATAAACTTAGAAAATCAGCAGACATTTTACAAGAGGCAAGTCTGAGCAGTAAAGAGATTCAGGGTAGATGGCAGTTTCTTGCAGAAGTGATAGTAGGATTCGCTGTTCATCAGCAGAAGGGTGGGCATTGCAGTAAGAAATGAACTTGGCTTTGCATTAGCTCAGACACAAAAATAAGCATGCAAAAACTGCAGTCTAACCAGATTTTTGTAGGATATGGGCAAAATAGGAGGTATCTGTAAGGAGCTTAAACAGTGTTTTTCAAGATTAAAAAAGATCCAAGGCTAACAAAAGAGGATATGAGATCATTCAATGGTATTGTCTGGAGTGTATGTGGAGCATTCGTGGGAGGTCTGTAAGAATAGATTAGACAAATATCTGTCAAGAATGACGTCGTTACAGCTAGCCCTCTGTTGGGAAAGGAAAACAATATAAATGATGTCTCAAACTACCTTAGCCTTCCTAGGCCTCTTTAAAGAGTTTCACATTGCTTTATGTTTATTTACTTAAATGTTTGTTTTCTTAGTTGATTTTTTTGTAATTATTGTTGTAGTCCTCCCACACATCACAGGCATTTGATATGCCTGTGTCAACAGCACTGTGGTGTAGGAAGATTGATCCCCAGCTTCCCCAGTGATATCTGGAAGTATTCCCAATCCAGTGCATTTTTGCATGAGTACTGCCACAACAACATATCCACTCTTACGTGATATTTATGGTTATATGGTAGGGGGCATTGTGGTGATCACAGCTGAGAGCCATGAAAAACAGCTTTTTCCATGGTTCGGAAGTGAAGCAGATTGTCTCTGGCTGCTATAGAAAGCTGCATTCCACCCCTTGCCTTCAGCATCAAGGATCAGCAGGCACGTCCTTTCTTGTACACTGGGTAATACATGGGGTGCATCAGTCCACTCTGAGTACACCAGCTATTGCTCTGACCACAGGGTGGGGGAAGGCAAGAGAGGATCTTCTGTGCTAGGTGTTTGGGACTAATTGCTGTGAGGAATTTGCTTTGCAGCTGGATGCCAAAAGAATCTAGAGAATCCTTTATGTGCAGGACTAAAGAATCAATATAATCTGTGAAAAATGAAGAACCTGAAAGAGCTAGGAACTGTTATTTACAAAGGGAATGGAATGAAACCATTGGAAATCCAGGTTGTATCTGTATTGGCATGCTGAGACTTATCCTAGAATCTGTTCACTTGGATGTCAGATGGGACCTTGCTGGGAAGTTACAGATCTCCTTTGGATGCTGGCTTTTCCCTGCACCAAAGCAGGGAGAGCAATGTGCAGAGCTCGTGCCCACGTGGGAAGGCAGGTGTTGTGCATGTGGGGTCAGGAACTGTGACACACTCCCAAATAACCTGACTTAGGTGCAGATTCATCACGGTTCTGCATGAAGGCATTCAACAGACTCTTTGTCTATGTTTGAGGATGTTCTCACGTCGAACATCTTTGTGCATGAGAGCTACAGCAGGCTAAGTTACCACAGTCTAGGAGGGACATGTTGGTACACCAGGAAATACAGCTTTTTCTTAAACTATTGTAATCCCTGTGGACATCTAGAAGTTTAACTGAATCCTCAGCTCCAGTCTCGGCACTGAGCAATGTCTCTTCAGCATGTAGGCTAAAGCATTATGAAAACTGGAACTGAGAACAAACTGGAGTTCTAGATCTGCGCTTAAAATTCCAGTAAGTCTCATTTTTGTGCAGAAAGGATTTGTGTTTGATGTTTTCATTCAGCCTATTGTAACATTAGAAAGCTTTTGGGGAGTTTCAGTCAGCATATCAAATTGCATTGGCCCTGAAACAAAGCAGCCACATGGCAGCTTTGACTTCTGACCGGACTTAAAGCTGGAGCAACCTGATCAGTGCATGCGCACTGCCTCCGTGTGACCAAACATGAAACTGAAGTTTGAATATCCCATTCAAAGTTTTCCGCTACTGATTCCAAGTAACTGTCCATAACTTTGAAACAAAAAAAGTTGCTGCTTTATACAACTTGTATCATATTTCTTTAATCAATGTGATTCCTATTCACAGGCAATCAAACCCCTTGATATTTTGGTGATTTTATTTAAAAATATACATCAAATACTGAGTTTCATGGTTTTACAATGTGTTATTTCATTTTCCAAGAAAACTGTTTTGTGATAAACTGAATAGTGGGACCTAGTTGCCTAAATATAGGAATCCAGTGCCATTTTACATGCTTCTTTACTACCCTGGCTGTGCTTCTCCTTCTGTTTCAAATGGGTACCAGTGTTGTGAAGAGCTGTGTCATATTTGCAGTTCCATGTATTTCTCTCACTGGAAACCTGGAATTTCACTCATATCTGTTTTAATTACTTTGCTTGCATGTACTGTTAATTAGATTTTACCAGCATGCCATGAATTGAGTTTAAAGTGAGCATTTGTGGATAAAACTTGTTTCATTTTCTAACTTCTTTTTTTTTTTCTATGAAGCATTAAAAGATTTTTTTATTGCCCATGATTCAGAATGAAAACAGTTTCCTAGACAGTGTAACCACATTTGGCTCAGGACCATGTTGAATACATCGCCCTGCAGCCCAACTGTGTCTCCACACTGGCTCCGTTAGACCAGGGAACAGCTTGGTAAAGAAACGTATCAGTGCTGTTTGCTGTCAGCATTATTTTAATGGTGCTCTGTGTGTCTTTCTCTCTTTTTCTTTCAGAGATCGTTGGTGTTGGATGTGTCCTCAATGGAGTCAGGTACAACAATGGGGACACATTTCAGCCCAATTGCAAATATAACTGCACATGCATTAACGGGGCTGTGGGATGTGTTCCCATGTGCACAAATTCACGCCCTCCCCTTGTATGGTGCCCGAACCCAAAGCTGATTAAGATGGCAGGGAAGTGCTGTGAGCAGTGGATTTGTGATGACTCCAAGAAAATCAGGAAGACATCTCCACGCCACATCTCCTCTGCAGGTATGGCGGGAGTGAGATGGACCTCTTCTTCATTGTCAGGGAATTGAAATCAGTCTCTTTAATCAAAGCATCCACGTGTGACAAAGTCCCCTTTGAAGCACACATCTGCTGGCACTTTTAAGATGCCACAAGTCCTTTTTACTTCACCATATTATTTTTTTTTCTGTTTAGCCCGCCCGGAAAAACAGAATGGGCTCAGTATAATTTGAGACTGAGGGTTTCTACCTGGGTTATATTGCTTTTGTAGTCTGATTTTAAAGTTCTTGTACTTTATTAGTCCCAGACCTAGGTAACACTTTGAAAACAGTTATTGTGGTAGAAGTTTCACTGGCAATTGGGCTAAATTGTCTTTGTGTTAGTATAGTGTTTTAACAATTCTGGGCTGATGACAATATTGAACTACCTATTTTATCTATCACATCTGGTATGTTCTTCCCTCACAGTCATATTCATAATGGGGATCATATATCCCACTGCACAGCAGGGGTACCGTTTGCCACAAACATGGCCCCAAATACTTAAGATGGGCTCGCCTTGCCACATGTCTTAAATTTATCCTCTTAACACCTTGTGATGTAATGTAGAGATGTTACCTGCGTTAGTCCCATTTTAAAGACTCTCTCACAAATACAGAGCTCAAGGAGAAATAGGCTGCTTGTTGTAGACCAGGGTTGTTGTTCCATGATGGTAAGGGTTTTTTCCCAGCCCTTGGTCTGTAATTTTGCTGCACAAAACAAAGTCACAGTTTCCATTCTTTGGGTTAAAATCACCAGAGTTTAGCCCTCACTTCTGTTGCTGGTAGCTTTGAACTGTGAGATAGGTTCAAGTTCACATCTGCAGTAGAATTTTGCCTTATGTCTTCATGCCTTGTGTCCAAAAATGGGCTTAACACAGCCTTCGTTTCCTGACATTTTCTCTTATAAGTAGACATATGACAGCAATGAGACTAGAATTTATTACATTTAATATAATAATTAGTATAATAATAAATATAATAGTGAACGAGCTCACTGCAGCAGAGTTTCTATCAGAGTTTTGCCTGTGGGATGCTCTGTAAGCTGCAGACAACTAGGGACTTTGGTCTGGGCTGTGAAGGAACCTGAACTGGCACTGTGGGCTGCTTTCAAAACAGAGCCCACCCTTTCTTCAAGTGGCTGCCAAGCTCCCTGAGAGCTATTCAAGCTGCTCTTCCTCCCAGTGAAAGGCTGTGGCTGCTTCCCAAGCTCCTCAGCCATCCAGCAAAGACTGTCAACCACTTTTTGCTGCAGGGAATCAATTGAATGGGCTCAGAAATAAAACTTCGGGGAGGGGGGGGAAGGTGGAATCAAGTCTCCTCCCTCTTCTGCACAGGCTGGCACAAGCTGCTGTAATTAAGTGTTTGTATTGAGGCAGCACCTGGGGGCCCCAGACAAGGACCCCCTTGTGTGAAGCTGCAAAGGGAAATAAAGAAATGAGCGCTGGCCCCAAGTGCTCACAATGCTGGAGGGTCTGACACAAGTAGGTCAGCAGCAAAGGGGATGGGATGAGAAGGCTTGAAGGAACGCTGAACAACTTCGCCGTGGTTTAATTATTTGGGTTAGGGGCCTGAATGTGTAATGACTTGGGGAGAGGGTGTTTACTATGGAAAGCTGCCCTGGCTGAATAATGCAGGGTTAATCTGGTCTCTGCAGTTTATGAGGGAGAGGATGAAGCCTGGCAGAACAACTGCATCGTTCACACCTCATCCTGGAGTCCCTGCTCAAAGACCTGTGGGCTAGGCATCTCCACCAGGATTTCCAATGATAATGATCAGTGTCGGCTCCTGAAGGAAAGCCGCCTGTGCAACATGAGGCCCTGTGAGGTGGATATAACCCAGCACATTAAGGTGAGGATTATTTCTCCACTTGCCTCTTGAGCTTTGCCTGGACATGGGGGTCAACCTTTGTTGGGCAGTGTTCAGGCCCCTGAGGGCTCCACTTCTAAGCTTGGAGGCTGTTAGAGAGGATATGGACTTTCTGTCTGGCAGAAAGGTAAAAAAATGTGTGCTTCTTGTGCTTCCACATGCCAGTATGAAAACTTTCCCCTGAGAGCTTGAATTTCAGCCAATGGTCCTTGCAAGAAAAGACAAACCAAGCCTGCTGTACTCACTGCAAGTTCAGAAAGACCTGTCATTCAGCTAGTGGAAAAGTGGCGGTGCACTACTGTTGTGGCTATGAACTGTATTTTGAAAGTATCCTACTTGCAGCTTCTGGCTTCTATGATCTAAACACATTAATCTGTCGCACCCACTAGATTAGGACTCTAAAATTCTTCCTAATATCTTCAAAACCCATTGTATTGGGAAGGTTGTTTGCATGTCCTACCTATGTAAACCATGAACTCTGTAAACCTCTATGTAAACCTGACTCTCTTTTTCTGCTTTTCTCTGTTTTAGCCTGGGAAGAAGTGCTTGGCTGTCTACAGGGCCAATGAACCAATGAACTACACCATCTCAGGATGTGTCAGCAAAAGTCCATATAGACCCAAGTACTGTGGCATCTGCACAGACAATAGGTGCTGCACACCCTACAAGTCCAAGACTATTGAAGTGAGGTTTCAGTGCCCAGATGGAACTGAGTTTTCCTGGAAAATCATGTGGATCAATGCTTGTTTTTGCAACCTGAACTGCAAGAACCCCAATGACATCTTTGCCGACTTGGCTCATTACCACGATTACTCTGAGATCGCTAATTAAATTGGCTGAATGCTGGAATTGACCCATTGCTCTGATTTTACAGAGGATTTAAAATAAAAGGAGAATCTTTCATCCACTGCCAATGTACAATTTGTTTTTTCCTCAGTTAGGATGTTAAATCTCCTTGCTTTTCCACACTGTTTTTGTAGAGGTCTAGAACAGCCAGGGTTTTCAACTCTAACAGACCTCCGTCCATTAATGACAGACAGAAATTACTCTGCACAGGTTCCAGAACTTAAATGACAGTCCTGTTGGTGTTGCCATTTATTAGGCTAACAATTTGTTTATTTGCCCAAAAGAAAGAATGGTACTCTAGTATGGAAGCAAAAGTATGGTTGTCAATAGCTTAGACATGAGCTTCAGACACTGTTACTTTACTGTCATTTCTTAGATTATGTGATCTAGGCTGGAGAATGAGCATCAACATATATGTTTTCTTCAACATTATTGTTCAGTCTTTGATGCAACTAACCCTGGGGACTTGACTCTGATCTCTGTCATACTGAGATTAGTTATAGGACTCCTCCTCTGTGGTTCTTAATCAGATCTCACCCCATGGTGAAATTCATGGGAAGAATGAATGGCTTCTCTCAAAATAACTGTTTAAGTCCTTGTCTCACTGCCTCTGAGATCCTCTGTGCCCTGCTCTCCTTGAACTCCCATCGATCTCTTGGAATATCTTGCACCAGGGACATTTTCACATTTTCTCAATCAGCTTTGATCTTGAGCATTCCAAATGCTCTGAGTCCAAAATGGTCACCTTGAAGCTCGCATTTTCAGAATGGACTACATACTGCTCCTAGCTTAGCTTTGCAGGGCTGAAGGATGAAATGGAGAGTCAGGTGAGAGGTAAATGACAATACCTCATGTGACAATTTATTCACTTAGAAATTATGTGATCCGTGCACAGGGGTCACCACCTCCTCCTCCTCCCTGTGGTGTTACCAGCATGCAGGTCGTGTTTCCCACCGCCAGCTTGCCAGTGACATATACTGGCTGGGGTAAATGAAAGAGATACATGCGAAATAAAAAAACAGCTTTTAGGTTCTCCATCAGCTCTGTGGATGAATGGATGCAGAAGGAGAGGACAGCCCTTGTCGTAGCTTCTGGTGTATCATTTGCAACTGGGCTGCTACTTAGAGTAAACATCAATGTAAACATTTTGTGCAGAAGTGGTTTCACATGCAAGTGTCAGCTAAGAGGAGAAAAGAATTGTCATTACCTTTCCAGACAATAAATTTATCATCATTGAAGGATGGTAGAGGTAGGCTTTTCTCCAACAAATGCTTAGTACAGCATGCATGTACCATAGTACATTTGCTGTTGCTTCAACTGGGAGAGTAGAAATGTATTTCTGCATGGACAACTAATTCCAAAATCCCTGCTGGTGTAGCAGAACTATTGAGTAATACATTTTGGTGGTTGAACCAGTACATGGCTGAAATTCATGTGATGCAACTGTTTAAAATCAGTAATTTATTTTGTTTTAGTTCCAGCTGTTGAATTATCTGTCTCTATCTTGACATTCCAGAGGAAGCTAGATTAGTTCCCACAAGGCAGAAATCTTTCTGGCTATCAGAAATAAAAGCTTCATGCAAGCAAGCTGAAAATAATGAAGTATTTATGTAAACACATCTAGGAGAAAAGCTGTAGATCTTCAAAAGCTGTTAACTTCAACAGCATCTTTTCTTGTATACAAGTATTTGGCACATAGTTTTTTCATAGAGCTAGATCATTCAAATATTTTGTAGTTTTTTGGGTTTTTTGAAGCTTCTGTGAAATCCCCAGTGGCAGAAAGAAAGGGTGATTCCTGTCTGCATGCTCCAGGGCATGTGCGAAGTTCCTCACCTGTGTGCTCCAGGGCATGTGCGAAGTTCCTCACCTGTTTGTTCGTCTGTTGATAATGAACCTGAAGACACTAGCATTTTAGAAGATTCAGCCTTATGACTGCCTTTGGCCTGGATGATATAGGAAAAGTCACATCTGACCTTTATACCTCCATCCAGATGAGACCTCAGTACTTGCAATGCTGAGCATAGTGTATTCTAAATTTCATCAGTTGGCAAAAAAAAAAAGTCCATGATAATACATGAAAAAGAGGCCTTTGCAAAATTGTTGACAATGTTTTCCGAAAGGGAAAATGTTTTTTATTGAGGTGCTTGGTAGAGAAGCCATACTGGACCTCTTTCTCAGTCATATCCCATAAATATGACTTGAAATCCTATGTTCTCATTCTAGTTCATCTTAAAATAGCATATATATATGTGTGTGGGTTTATATACCTATATGTATATGCCTATATACAGCTATATACACAAATACATATATATGCACACATATGTATAGTTACATATAAAATATTATATGCTTACATTTATATAATGTTGTATATAACATTATATATTAAACCATATCTGAACATGTCCATGAATATGTATGTGTTTATTTGCATATGAGTATTCCTATAGTGCAGTCTGTTATGCATAAAATAGAGTGCATATATAATGTGTGTTTATATATGTAATCAGTTTTTCACTATCTTACATGTGCACATAAGGAAACAAGAAAACAGGATCAACAGACACATGCAGACTGTAGAAATTAATGGGCTTCTTTTGCTTTGCAATTAGCTGACACTGTAACCACCATACTGAAATGCTGCCATGGTTGGAACACGCAGCTTTCATTGCCAGATAAAGAAGCTATTGTAAGCTAATGCATGACCAACAGCTCCAGTGTGTGTGAAGGGAATGCTTGGAAACCACAGATCTCACCCAACCACCCAAGATGTTTCTGTTTCTAGCCTGGTTTCCTAAGGGAACAAGACACGTGCAACTGGACCATCCATTTGTTTGTCTGTCAGTCAGACCTTTTGTGGGAAATGTCAAACAAAGTAGGTAAAAGAATAAAGAGCTCAGAAATATTGTGGATCCTGAAATAAAAAGTGAAATAAAATAGCAGGACAGGGGAGAGGCCCACCACATTGCTCTTACCAAGCCCACGCACATCTGTCAGGCAGCCAGCACATCTGCAGCATGGCCCAATCACAAGAGCAACTTTAAGGGATTTTGAACACATGCATGAGTTGGAAACAAGCAGTCATGGAAGAGAAATTGCTGAAGGCCTCATGGATGGGGAACAGTGGCCATTACACTGCTGTAAAGACGTTTCTGGGGACATTGGACACAAATCTTTAGGAAAACAAGTCTCACTAACTCTATTGCTTGTGCAACTGCTTGTCTCTGTGGTGATAATGAAAGGGAAAAAGTAAGTGAAGTTGTCTTGCAGTTTGTAGTACATTAGAGATCCTTTGTTTTAATGGAGGTTTACAGGAAGATTAGCCCTAGAACTAAGGCAATAGTGTAGCCTTCAGATTCAGTTCCCCAGCTCCCTGTGCGCTTGTGCAAATTATTTATCTCTACAAAAGTGCTTTTGTGATTACTGTTTAAATGCATTGCGGAGCTAGATCCTCAAAGGCTTTCACAGATTCAGCCTTTTGCTTTGCTTTTTCTTATTTCTTCAGAGCCAGAACAAAAAAGCCCCATTGTTCATTGCCTCTATTGAGAGTGAAAACTCCTCCAGCAGGAACTGATGCTCACTGTATGTTTGTGCAGTGCCTTGTACAATGGCCTCAGGTCTCTGCTGGGACCTGAAAGCGGTACCATCATCCAAGAAAGCAACAATAACCGCATTGAGGAGATACTAGGCTCCAAAATGTTTCTAGACCCCTGTGGTGCAGCAGTCCAGGGAAAGGCTTGAGAAACAATAGGAGTGACAATTTCATAGAATTATAGAATCATTAAGGTTGGAAAAGACCTCTAAGATCATCCAGCCCAACCGTATCATCCAGCACAACCATATCATCGAGTCCAAATTTCACAGTCCAGGCTAAGCCAAGACAGTTTGACACATATCTTGCTCATGCAAATCATGCTGTTGGTCTGGTAGGCTGGTATAAGGGTGGAGGACAGGATTTTCAGAATCAATTCATGCTGATAAGAATGGCAGGACTCCAGCTAGCTCCACTGACCATAATCATTAGCTTTCTGTAGGAGCTTTATCAGATTCAGTATGGTAGCTCTAGCTGCCTTATTTGGGAGCCCCAGAAAGCAGGTCATTCACTCACTGCAAGATGAAAAGAAGCTAGAATATCATTTACAAAGACATCTTTACATTTAGTGCTGACTAGTATTTAAAACACAATTTCAGTGTACATGCAACTGGAAAAAGAGCGTAGTGCAGTTACTTTGTTTTTGATGTGCTCACTAGGATTGTGTGGTTTATATGTAATACTCTAGGAAGACCACAATATTCAGAAATGCTGTGTCATCTTGTAAATTTAACTCTGAGATTTTTTTTCTCCCAGTTTTTGGAATAGGTTTTAAGACAGGCAGCTTATTAAACTGAGAGTGCTTTTGTTAACTACAGGCATGTATCCATACATGCACCTTTTCAAACTGTGATTTTCCAGTGTAAATTGTTCATCAAAGTTGCTTCTATAAGCATCATAGGCAGTAACACATGAAAAATTAATGGAGAAAACATATTCGCTTGGTATTGTTAGACTTACATCAACTATGTAACATGTATTACTTGTTCCTACAGCATGATGGTGAGGTTTTACAGGTGTCATGCTGCTGCTACAGCTTAAATATATTAAATAACCTCTTAAGTGGTAAATGATTAATGACTCTATGACTGACACCTCATTTAGAAGCTTAGGTAAGCAAAAAAATGTGAAATATGTTTGCCACTGACATTTCTTTTCCTTTTCAAATCTTCTCACCTAGCCAATGTCCAAGCATGCATTTGCAATGTGTGACAAAGCCCTGAACTGGAAGACACATAAAAATAAAAAGCCAGTAACATGGTAAGAAAACACAAAGATACTCCGAGAGCATTTCCTTCAGTGTGAACATTTTGACAGCTTGGAAAAGTCAGCAGTTCCCCAACTCACATACCCTTGTTTGTTGGTCTGTTTCTGGCTCTGCATTCGGTGGGGTTTTTATTTCCTCACACTCTTACTAGACTTGGGATAGACTGTTACAGTCTCTGAGCAAAATGAAGTGTGTTACCCAATCTGTATAACCATGTCTCCTTTATCAGCTCTTTTGAAACACTGCTGGAGTAACCTGTTTGCAACAGCCATACAGATACTGTTCAAAGTTATCAAACATGTAGAAAAGCATTTAAATTAAAGAACCATTATTCCATAACCCTGTATTTACATATCCTCAAGGCTAACCCCAGTAACCATTCTACCATTCTAGGAAAAAAATCAATCATAGCAATGTTTGCATTTTTCCACAAATGAGGTTTACCTTCCAGTCTGAAGTAGGTTACCTGCCTCAGTAGGAACTTGAGTACTTTTAGTGGCCTCCTGTCTTGCACAGTGATGGGTCTGTGTTATAGGTTTGCTTGTGGCTACTGGGGCATTAGGCAAGAAAGCACCCTCTTCCCAGCTGCTTCCTTCAGTGTGCATTCTTTCTTCTGGGAAGTCATCCATGTTTTTAAGGGTATTCCAGCTAACTGTGCCTCTCATCAATGGCTTTCAGCAAAGGTAGCACATCTCCCTACTGTGTTTACAGGCACCAGAAATCTCATCTGGCTTTCTGCTTGCACATGTGGCAGCCACTAAGCCCACTTGTCTTTCATGAAGGGCTTCCTGGCTGCTTTCTCAGCCACCACATTTGGACCAGGCAGGGAAATCCATCATCTCCTGAGTACTTTGAACTTTCCAAATGATGTACTACCCTTGTGGCAACTGTGCTAGGCTCCATCCCTGCAAGACCTCCCACCTTACTGAGCCTGTATGAGTGGTGCAGAATTGAAGTTCAACATTACCAGCTAGTGGTCAAGAGCTATCATTTTCTTTGTTTTGGTCACTGCTTAAGACTAAAAATAAGTGAAAACACATTGCAATCAGTCAATAAAGTACAGTTTTCCAGCTGGAGAAGTGCAAGTGTAGGTGTGAGGTAAGGCAAAGTGGTTGAACTGTATGCATCCCACCAGTGTGCAAGGGGCTGGCATGTCTGCTTAGGGCAGGCTCACCAAGCCCTTGTCATGGCCCATGACAACACTGGGTCCTAAACATGGGGTGAAACCACAGTTTGGCAACCAAACCTTCGCTGCTTATCTTGCTGTGTGAAGAGTGCTGAGCCTCCATGGGACCTGCGTGTATGCGCATACAGAGAGCCAAGGTCTGCAAACTCCAGGCTGGTGACAGCTCTTGCTCTCTTCTGAGCACCACTGCTCACGTAGGCTTCAGCTGGAGCTGCCCTAACCCTTCGAGTGCAACCACTCAGCAAACAGCCCTTCCCCCCAGTCCCCTTTGTGCTGTGGCCTTGACCTGAATACCATAATCCACTTCAGCCATAAGCAATTTCAGAGAGTGGCAGGTCATCCAAGGATATTTTTTCCAGTGCTGCTGCATGTCACAGCTCTCTATGGTGGTGCTGCTTGGGAATGAAGAACTGCCTGTCACCTTTCCAAACCTTTGGGCTCTTCCAGAGAAGCCCAGTGGTGTCTGCCTTCAGTGTATTATGTACCTCCCACAGCAACCAGTGGCAAAAATATACCAGTTACATGGGATGAATGGGATGAGGGGCTGCTGCTTTAATTACATCCAAATAACAACTGTCCTCCAGCCCCCAGGAGGTGCTGGGAGCAAAAACAATCCCCACACTGGGTTGCAGGGAACAGACAATGAGCTGTTTGGCAGTTGCAATCAGAAGCCTTTTTTTTTTTCCTTCCTTCTTTTTTTCCTCAACACTGGTCAGCAGCTGTGTTGTTTATAAAATGAATGGAAGTCTCAATAAAGCAATAGATAGAAACAGTGAGAGGCTGTGTCTGTTTGTTACAAAGGACTGTGGGGGAAGGGCCAATCTCTTAAAATACCCTGACATTTTTTCCTCTTAGTTATTTAAACATTAAGCACAGAAGTGATCAGCTATCAACATAAAACCTATATTTGGCTCAGTGGAAACACTAAATCCACACATCAAAACAGCTGTTCCTATATACTGACCCACAGATATTTTCCTTTCCAGCAACTGTGAAACAGGGTAAAAAGTACAAAATAGTGCAAAAATAAAGCAGATGGCATGTGAGAAGGGGGAGGACCAGGTTGTAAGCTGCGCTTATGAACCACTGCTCAATGCGTTGTGTTGGTAGAAACAACAGACCTTGTTACCAGCACATTTCGGATTGCAACAGATACTCTGCCTAAGATGCAGAAACAGACTGGAGGAGGATTCCAGCACTAGAGAAAAAACCCCACAGCTTTGCTATGAACAGTTTTGTCTCTAGCTCAGTCTATTGCTTGCAACACACATTAATCATAAACCTGTAAAACACATCTAGGTTAAAGTTTCCAGCTCTTTAGTTGCCAGAGATCTTTAAAGAGGAAAGGAGTATCCTTCAGCACGCAAGTCCCACTGTGATGACATGGTATTGGCACATCCTCTCCTACTCCTCCTGTGCAAGGACAGAGGAAAGCAGTCTTGAAGCCTTGCAAGATTTTTTACAGTAGATGTTGCAGCCCAGGCAGAGGTGTAATGAACTTATATTTGAGCAATGACATCCTTTTTACTAATGGTTTTGAAAAGCACTACTGCAAATATTTGCTATTGAGATACATCAATGCAACTGGGAATCCCATTGGTCCCTGAGGGCACATTCCCCTCTTCTACCCTATAACATGCCAAAAGCACTGTGAGGGGAAACTGTTTATTTTTTGTAAACTTCCCCTTATCCAGTTCAAATTTCCTCTAAGCCACAAAACCTCCTTGCTCCATGCATGGCGGCCTTTTGTTCTTTGAGAAGGTGGAACCGCATATCTATTCTGGTTTAATGACACTACCATATCCAGGCTAACTCTGTCTCAAGGAATAATGCAGAACTCAATTTGCTAGCTCTACAAAGAGGTTTTATAGAATTTTCTAATAAATCTGCATGCCACATGCATCTCTTCTGTTACAGAGCAAATGAAGGATGCCAGCAGACCAGTACTGCAGGGAAAGAGGAGTTATAACTCCTAGTAAAAGGTAAAACACCACTTCTCTGTACTATCATCCATTTTTTTTCTACACAGGTACACACCGTTCCTTGCCAAATAAATACTTCTTGTTGCAAAGCTGAGATTTATAGTGGTCCTAGCAACTTCCCCCTTGCTGCTCAGAAGTGCTTGCAGATCCCTTTGTGCTGCAGGAACACTTGGATGCATTCCTCCCTGTTAAACAAAAATAAACTGCCTAGGCTTGACAGGCACACTATGGTGTCCTTGTGAAAGGAATGATTCCCAGAAAAGTTCAGCAAAGAACTTAACTTTGTCCTTCTTTTGTAAGATGAGTTGGCACAGGTTCCTCCCACTTGCAATGGCACAGGCTGTAGTTAACCAAATTAAGCCCTTTGCTGGTATCAGACCAATCATGACTGCTGAATCATCACATCTAGCAGAGGCCTAGCTCAGACATACCACATATTTGCTTTTGGATCTTCCTATCACAGGATTTTTTGACATACAGGAGGAAGGAACACTCCAAAATAGTTCCAGCAAAGCTATAAACCCAGACGTCTCTGAAAACCCCAGAATATTAAATCAGTCACTAGGTAAGCACACCACATCCTTACTAAGGTCCCATGCAGAGAACAAAGCAGAGCCAGTTTAGTGACCAAATTGTTATTTTCTCACTGCTTCCCACACTGAACAGTATCAGTGGTTCCAGCTCCCTCATAACACAAGGAAAGGAGCCTCTAAACCTGGAGAAGGATGCTTCCCCATGGAGGGCAGATACCGTTCATTACAAAAAGCCCCAGTCTTTTAACATTAAACCACTGAGGTAAATACAAGCTTAAGATGATAAAGGACAACTGTAACTCTGCTTTAAGGACAGAAATAAAACAAAGTTTTAATTCTTGCTGGCCCCTTTAGACCCCTCCCCTTGTATTTGCAGGGTCTTTTCAAATCTTATTTGTGAATGGTTAAACTTTTCCTTCCTTTACTGAAGTTAACTGTTGCAAAAGGTCCAAGAACAGATTTTAGAAACTCAAAGTGGCAACTGCAATTTAAAAACAAGAGGCCCTGATCCTGATACCTCCAGAGGTTGTTGAGGAACATGTTGCATATCAACAGATTTACAGATCAGGTTTGGAACAGAGTGCAACAAGCACGGCACCAACTCCAAAGAAGTAGTCAGCATACAGACCACAGCTATATACACTAGACAGTTACTATACTAAGGGAGAAAAAGAAAACGTCAAACAGTAAACAAACAGCACCCCAATTTTGTTATGCACTTGATAAAGAAATTATCCTTTAGTACTTTGGCTAGCCAGTCACATCTAATACCAAAGTGCTTTGCATTTTCTTAGCAGAATTTGCAGGCAAGAGTGGAAAAACCCCAAAACATTGATCACAAAAGTAAGGAAGGGCAGAGGTATGAGGCACAGGAAGACTTCATTGATATAAAGAAGTGACAAGAATATGCTCCCACCAAGAAAGACTACTGTACCCTTGGTAAAACATGAAGACACCAGACATTGCAAAGTTACAAATTTATTTGTCTTGAAATAAATACAAATACTTCATTAAGAAACTTTTCTTGATAGAGACTTTACACAATAGCTTTATTCTTTCTGAAATTGTCTGTTCTTCCCACAAACCATTACAGATATTCTACACAAGAGCTGAAGTTAGTCAATATAAAGTAACCTAGACAGTGTTCTTCTGAACAAGCAATCCCAAAGTATTAACACCTGCTATTTAACTGCTCGGCATTTGAGTTTTCTTGTTTGTGTGAGGACTGCAGTGCAGCAGGTACTCACCGGAGCTCAGGAAAACCTATCCCACTACTTATGGAAGGACAAACTCTAGAACAACCAACTGTGAAAATCTGTCTGGTGGAAAGGTATTGAGCCACTAGCATCAAAGTAACCCAGGGTATCAGGAGACTACCTAAAAAGATGTAGAACCAGCAGATCATTAACATTTATGCCATCCTTAAATGCTCTCACAGATATAGTGTTGCTCCTCTGCCACTTTGTGGAACATACTTCTCGGCACCAGTGAGATCTCAAGAGTTTCTAATGTAGTAATTAGTGGCTGTTGAATGTACAGTATCTACTTACATGCCATCCCACCGTTACTCATCTCTCCTGACAAAGAACAGTTGGAACCGACTTCACTTATAGAAGTCAGAATTTATCACAATTGTGCTGGACACAAAAACTTGAGCTGCAAAGATAAGAGGCTCTCTGAAGGAAGAAAGATCAAGCCATTTCTGCTTTGCTGGCACATACAGCTACCCTACTTGTTACAACTACACCAACTTTTGCAGTATGGTATAAACCCTTTAGCCCAAGATCCAAGGAAATGTTACCTTGCTTATTAAATTTAAATCCTGTCCTTATTTGGCTAAGCAGGTTTTAGGGTCTAGAATGGGGGAAGAAAAGGAATACAGGAACTAAATCTCAAAAAAGTGAAATAAAAAAAAGCTCAAAGATTTAGTTCATCTCAAAGTCACATTAAAATTGCCTATTTTAGTAGTATATTATTGTACATAGGAAAACAGGCTTGAATACTAATGAATTAGAAGGCCTATGAATGCACAATACATTAACTTCTCTATCATCTGAAGTCAAGCTATATACAATGAATTCAACTCCAGCTTCAACATGAGGCCATAACACATTCGTTTTGTTTCCTTCTTCAAAAACTATCTATAATAGTGATTTTTTTTTCTCCCCCTCTTTGAAACTTGTCTCAAATTGTGCCAGTTTACTTCAAGAGAATAAGAGATAAAGGGGCATGTAACAGTTTTGATTTTAAAGAAGGATATTCAGCAAGTCTGGTTTGACTCTGAAGTGTTTACAACCACATCAGCTTTTGGCAAGTATCCTTTGGAATTTGGCATCCATTGAAGGAGGACACAATAGCAGCAACTGTCTGAGTTACAAGAATAACGATAGAGCAAATGAGATGCTTCTTTTCTTTGGTCCCTGTCAGACCCTGGTGAACAAAGTTCATCCTACAGAATAACTTCAGATTAATACCAGTTATATTTTTGTGATACACAGGGGGCATCCATTACTTTTTCATACTGTGACCAGTTTAATCCTCCCACAGCCATCTAACAGGACACTTCCATGGATTTGGGGCTTGATTGTTCAGCATTGCTTGCAGAGTTCGGTGTCAGCTCAATGCGTGTGTCTGTGTGGGAGCGGTTCCTGGCACCGTCCCCAGTGTGGGATCGGCTTCTCGTTCCCTCCCCAGTGTGAGACCGGCTCCTTGTGCCTTCCCCGGTATGAGACCGGCTCCTTTGTCCTTCCAAAGAGGTTACGCTGGAGCCAGAAGCAGTGCGGGACCTCATCAGCCTGGTCATGCTAGCAGAGGGGACTGGAAGAAGCATCTTTTGTTAATGCCTTATTTTGTGGGCTTGGAAGGAAGCCCTTGCCTTACCCTCCAGCCCTAACTATGCTTGGAAATAGTCTCCAGGGTTCAATATATACTTTTCATGGTGGTTTCACATGCAATGGTAGTACTACTGCTCCAGGCATACTGTTAAGGAGCCCAAATTAAGGCAAAATTGGCAGCCCAGACTAAGGGATTCAAGACAGAGCTTCATGGCGTGCTGCTGTGGCTGCAACAAGCCAGAGGAAAACTAGAGACCCACTAGACCTCCCACTACTTTCAAATGCTGAACCTTTGCTGGCAGCCCAGGCCAGCAATGCATCTACACAACCGCAGCTGTGAGAAGCACATACATGAAGGACAAACAGATACAAATTAAAGTATCTGAGTAACAAAAGTGTGCAGCACTTGAATCATGTCCTGATGCCTAAGGGGATGGTGTTACAGATAGCCAAATTAAAAATACCAAGATACAGCAAAACAGGCATTTGTGGGCATAAGCAACCTAGAATGTTCTCTACTATTTAGTAACATCTTCTCTCAAAAACCCTTCACCCAGACACCACAGGTCCCTCCCCATCCCCAGCAAATTGATATGCAACAGGGAAGAGATCAAACATAAGACTCTGGGTGCTTTGATATCCAAACTTTGGTGGCCAGGTGAAAAGTTCCATAAAACAAATACTTACTGTATCCCATTCCCTGAACAAAGTATTTGAAAGCTTCTGCAAGCTTGGCAGGCTGGAAAAGAAAGAGTATAATTGTATGCAATGCTCAGCAAATCAGTTACATTACAATGTTAGAGAAGCACAGATGCCCTGCCTCAACAGGGAGATCTTAAATATTCTCTGGGTTCTACTGAATGTCTGAAAATGTCATTTACATGAGAATATTCCACCATTCTCCTCCCTAGTCTGTTCCCCTGCCCCACTATTTTACTAGATGGACATACACACTTGAGCATGAAAGTTCCAGAAGTGACTAGAAGTGGTGGAAGCCTGGTCCAAACTCTGGTTGTGCAGATACTGAGGCAAGTGAGCCAAACTAAAAAAAATGCCCTCAAAATATACAAGGCAGTTTGTATAGGGTTGGTAATTGAGCAATTCCTAATCAACAGAGAACAAATTCAGCTAGTTGATGTGGATAGTTATGTTTATAGGGCAAAATTGCTCAGCAGTAATACCCAAGCACAACTGTCTATGACTGACATTCTTACTTTTTTTTTTCTGCTGCTGACATAGGTGCCAAATAAGCCTCAAACTTAATTGACCTTGCAAATATTGCCTTTCTTTGGTTGTAATTTTATGTGAATCCCTGCAAGGAATAGACTTTGTATTACAGAGAAGCTATGACCACACTCCTGTGTGGCTTTGAAAAAGCCTTTTCCCTCCTGCCACTATAAAAGCATGCACTGCCTTATATAAGAGCACTCAGCTGCAGGTAATTACAGATCAAGTCTCTTCCTGAAATTTGAGAACACCATATTATACTGTTTAGAATTCCGTTTAGAAAACACAACATCCTAAAACTGATTTACAGGCTAGCTGTTTTAGTGGAGCAATACTAGAGCATAGGTAAATTTTAACTTTCCCAGCCTGGCTTTATTAGCAGCCTTGGAATTTATGCCTAAATACATTTCAGAAACTACAGTTCACTCTCATCAAGCTGGGTCAGCATTGTCATTTCCTGCCTCCCACTTTCCTGATCCATACTATAAATAGTCCAAATAAAAACATGTTTTTTAAAACACTAGTGCTGAAGCCTTAATCCACGTTAGCTTGGTAGACAGGCATAAAATACCTCCGCATCCCCACCTCAGATCTTTACTTGGTTAAGACTTAATTACTGGAAGCAACATCCTCTCCCAGTCTTAATTTTGCACTTTCTTTAAGAAAAAAGAAAGCTCAGATGACCAACTGACATCATTATTCGTGAAATCATAACCATCCTTTTGGCTAACATTTGGGAACTGTGAGTACTCTAGAGGAAAACACCCATTTGTTGCAGTCTGACACTCTGCAAAACAGGATTAGTAGGTATTCTGTCAGCCAAATCCTACCTGGGAAACTTGAGGAAGCCCACCACAGTCAGCCATCTGAAACAGGGACAAGAACAGCCAGTTAGCATAATGCCAGAGGAAATAATATATGCTCAGGATATATTAAAATGACCTTTTTAGACATCTGGCAGGAAAACATTTCCTTTAGTTATGTGCATAAAGTACACATAGATGAATGCACCAAAGCAAGCAGTTAAATGTTTATAATGCTATGATTGCGCCCCAGAAACCCAGTGCCTTGACCCTCCAGCAAAGCATCAGCTAGAGCTACAAATAAATGTTTTTGCTAGGCAGCAGTTGCTAGCTTCTTAAAAACAAGACGATGAGAGCTGGTTACAAGTTCAGTTCTGAATTTCAATAGCATTACTCGATATTGACCTGAATGACAAACAAAGGAGAGAGAAAAACACCTAAACCTCAGATGTGAGAGGGTAAAAAATGATTTGCTGAGATTGTGGATGGCAAATCGGCCTGACCTGCCAAGGGAAGCAGGGAAAGCCAAATTATAAGAGCTATCTTGAGTGCATGCAATATTTTTAGAGCATTTCATTTTTCCTGCCACTCCACCCCTCAAAGTCAACCCAACAAAAACACTCCTGTTCCAAGGAACACTACAAGCTGAAAACAGTCAAGCTGCAAATTACAGGAAAGCCCAAGTCCTATCGAGGATTAGTTAGCAGCAAAACAGGTCTGTAGCATCAGCCTTATCCCCAGCCTGAGCAAAGGCTGGCCACCGACTGAGAATCTGAGATAGGGTCAGGTTTTTACTTAAGTTTAGTCTGCCATGTCTATGTGGTAGGTCAGCAGTTTAACTCCTCCATATTAGGAAGAAAAAGCATTTTAAAATAAAAAAAAAAATCATAGAATCACCAGGTTGGAAGAGATCCACTGGATCATTGAGTCTAACCATTCCCACCAAACTCTAAACCATGCCCCTCAGTACCTCATCATTGTTTATTACAATTCAATAAAGAGATACAGAAGGAGTTCCCAGCAGAAGAATGACCGAACTTGTTTCACTGTTTGCATGCTATTACACTCATTGCATTTTAATTCATCAGAAACTAGTTGAAGGTTGCACCCATAGCCTTTATGTCAAGTATCAGCCAAAGCCATTACACCACCCTTTTCTGTTTGGAAGCATGTTTTATCAGGTTTTTTGGAAAAAAAAGATTATTTCCAACAGTAAGACGTCCCAGGAACTGTGTCCACATAAAAGGCATGGTGACAAAATTGTGGCTGATAGATCAGCTGTCCATATTCATGTGAAGCTGCTGCTGAGGGGCAGGCAAGCACAAGAACAGAACGAGTTGGTTTGCACTTCCACTCTGCTGATGGCTTTTTTTAAAGCTTTCCAAATACCTCAAGAATAACTTTGAAAGTTCTAGTCAAATTGATTATATGTTAGTGAAATACTGAGCATTTTATGTCTCACCTCCAGTATTTAAAAATGGTAAAGCTGAGAAACTCCCTGTTGTTAACCTTAACAAGAAGCCTGTAGTCTGGTTTATCCCAGTAAAACACTCTTACACTGGAGGAACTACCCTTCCACATCAGAAGCAGATTCTCACTGCTATTTGTACTACAGTGCGTTGCTCTCATTCTACTTTTTTAGTTAGCCCAGCTGATTTGAAATGATGGAAATGTTTATTTAAAAAATTATCACTTATTACCTTCAGAAGTGTGGTCCTTGTTGGGTCCAGCTTTGAGTTGCATTCAACCTATAGTAAAGCACAGCAGCATAAGGCATTACACCCAAGATTTTAATTATGAAGTGCTGGATGAAAAGAGATTAAATACTTCTTATGACTTAATAAACACTTAATTAGGTTTAATAGGCTTCTGTACCAAGACTCTGTTTATACATATACACATCTGTAAATCCAAGTTAGTCAGTTCACATTTCCATCTGTATTCTTTTCTATGTATAAACCAACTGATTAGTTGGGTATTTGAGATTTTTAAAATCTGTTTCTGGGATTCCAGTGGCAACAAGTGTTGTTTATCTTGTGATTTGGGGTCATCTGGTAGCGTCCCAAGTGGTGAGCAGCCGCGTGGCCCCAGGCCAACAGACTGGGCATGCCCATTAAAGCATAACATTTGAAGTCATTCAGTCATCTGGGGTGAGTTATAATGGTCAAAAAGAAGCTCTTCACTTCCATAGTGACCCAGGGCAGAGCTCCAATGCCATAGAACAAGTTGAAATACCAGCAGCAGATTCCTCTCTAAAGGAAAATATTTGCGGTTCACTGCAACTGCTGTGGCGATTGTTTCTAGTGCAGTAGCTATTAAATAATAGTGCACAGACAGGGGACAAACAACAAGGAATTAATAGCAGCTCTCCCACGGTCTGAAAGGGGAGAGCCAGCTGGGCTGTAGCAATAGCCAGCAAGGTTGCTGCACAGGCATGAGCTCTGCTGGCCTTGTGCTGCTCCTTGGCTTGCCTGCCCATTAGAAAAGCACAAAGTCAACTTGATATACGCACCACAGCATCCACTGCTGGGGAACTGTCACCCACCACCAGCAGGACAGGGCATCTACAAGAAAGCATAAAAAAGAGGTATTATCTCAGATCTTGCCTAAGCTTCATTTTGTGTTGCTTGAAGGATGAGACAGTCAAGTGTGCAAAAATTTGATTTGCTTTGTATCCCAAACACTTTATATATCCAATCCACTGTATTAGCTGCAGATCTACTGACATGCTGTGATACCTTGCCTGAGAATCTGTCATTTTCCCTACCTTGTAGCAATCAGACCTCTGTAGTGCTCTTATTCCTTTTCTCATAAAAACTGTACGTGGGCATCTGTATCAAAGTCTCACCCCCAATACCTCATGCCCCTGAGCTCCAGCTTTTGGACCTGTCCTTTCAATTTCAACCAGACTGGCAAAGGAGCCGAGTCTCAAAGTCTCCTGTGTGTAAACATCAGCATCTGAGCAGAGAACGGCTTGAAACTGTTAGGTTGCACAAGTGGCCACATAAGCAAAAAGTTATTAGCAGAAGATCTGGCAGACAGTCACTTACATAACTGCTCCATCTTCCTTAATGTTTTGTTAGGGTTTTTTTTATTTTTTAAAATGGTTTTGTTTTAGTTGTGTACATGCAGCATAAGTGTATTCAAAACTACAGCTTCCATGAACTAAAATATATTTTTGAATGAAGCTAAGTACATCTACCTTTCAAATACTCATTCTGTAAGCCCAAGCTTACAGAAACATAGTGACAGAAACTACTTAACTTTCCATTTCAGCTAATGTGATCATGTAGCTTGAAAAGCTGAATTCTTCCTAATAGCAAACCCTGACTCGCAGTAAATTCTTATTTCCCATACAAAGTTAGAAGATCCTTTTCTAGCACATGAGAACATTCAGCTACAGCTCTGCAACACACCCTCTAATCACATCTCTCACCTCATATCACATACAGATGAAACAGTAGGAAATAAAATACTTACTGAAGGGTGACTACATTTATGCCAGGAACAGGGCGTTCAATCTCTAGGTCTCGCCGACTAAAAAACATTGAAAGGACAAAAGCTCTTAATACAATGAAATTTTAAAGATACTTTCATTTTTTCTAGTCCAGAAAAAAACAGACACTCAGGTATGTCAAGTTATTCTGATATATGTTTTAGCCTCCACAACTGATGAAGGATTCTCAGAGTGAATTACCAATATCTTAGCTCAGTCTCATTGTACTATCTATCTTTCTCCCCACTAATGCACAAGGTCCTTTTCCCAGGACCTTAAGGTCCTTTCCCAGTGCCTTAAGGCACTGTCAAACAGAACTTTATACCGGGGGAACACAAGTAACTCCACCACACAATACTGGTTCTAAGAGCTGGACAGCCTCTTAAAACAGTTTCCAGTTAGAAATCAGGTAAATGTATTTACCTGTTGTAAGAGTTGACAAAGAGATGAAGGTTGGTTTGATTCATATCATTAGTAATATGCTGACGGTAAGTATGGATCAGGTCATGGCTGCTGTGTATCTCTTCCTACAGCGGAGAGAGAATTGTTCAGAATAGGGGCTATTTTCTGAAAGGATCTGAAGACACGGCACACTAGTCATGTATCAGACTCACATCTACACAAGAGGAGGGCAGCTTTAGGCAAGGGACAGCTTCTAGCACCGAGTGGTGTAACCCAGAATAAACAAGACTCCCCAACCGTGGTAGCACATTTTTTGCTTTAAAACTTCAGTATGTTGTAATGTGAAGATATTACGTCTGCAAAACATGTAGCTGTAGTGCAGATGGTTACACTCAAAACAAGTGTGAGGTTTTAAAACAAACAAACAAAAAGATTCAGGGCAAGAAGCTCAACAAACATTCCCAGGGTAAAGCAGATGCTGAAAGCTTACAAACATATGTAACATGGAACTGAATTTCACCATAGTAAATATCTAAGCTCAAGGAATTCTATCACTAACATTTTCATATGATTTGGTTCTGAAGTCTTTACAGATTACTTCTTGTTCTACTGGAACAGAGTTTTCCATTGTATCTACCAACAGTTTCAAATACAGCTAAGTAGCTTCAGAAAACAGTATAGCACTTTCCATTAAGGTAGGCTTGCACTGAAGAGCAGCGTAAGTACTAATAACAAGCTCTCCCAGAGTTACAAGCATATTACGGTATAAAAAAACTGGGATAATTCTGCTCAGAACGTGAGCACATAAAAAACACACTCATGTTTAAATGTTGGCTGCCTAAACAGGGAGCTGCCCCTATTGGAATTGTCATGATTGAGATGCAGTGGAATAAGACATTACTGGAATGCAGGAAGCCCCATAGCAGCATATCGCCTCCAAGATACTCGGAACACAAGTATGAATCCCATCTCAGTTCAATATTGTTGCTTAAGTGAAGGCTTCTCCTCTCCTCCCAGTCCCAGGAGTTAAATATAAGCCCAGAGTAAACAATTGAATGATCTTACCTTTCCAAAAAGATGTGAAATGACCATGTCTGGTAAAGCATTTGTCCAACCTGAAATCTGAACAGTGAAATTATTTAAGCATTCAATACTAAAACAATCCCTGCACAACTGAAACCCTTAGGCAGACCAATGGATATTTCTCTGCAACCCTTAAGTAGACTAATGGATGTTTCTCTGCAGTCCTTATATGTACAATACCCTGGGACTGATATTCTTTCCCCCTCAGTCCAACTATAACACCAGTAGGTATTGTTTGAGTTATTCTCATAGGATATCTTTACTAATACAGCTATATTGGGAAAAAACGACACGTGGCATAGGCATATATAGAATCACTCCCCATAAGAACACCTAGCAAATCAGTCAGATGGGCATGATTTAATCTTACTGCCCAGTCTCCTCCCTAACAAGCCACACTGACAATACATTGCAGCTGGTACCTAAAGCTCACCCACTGTAGTCCTAAGGTCAGCAACAGATGAGAGGCAGAAGACAGAGGCAGACACGGAAGAATTAAATTACCATGACACACATGATTATGTGAGACTCAAGATGGATCAATTGATAAATCTCAATACAGAAGAGTTACTAAATATACTTCCTGATCAAACTTAGCAAAACAAACTAGTATGCAAAATTATTTCTAAAAAAGTGAGTAACTAAGCCTTGAAGGCATGTTACATCCCAGTTCTGTAAAGTTTCTCTGAGTATTCTAAGGTTGTCATTACATTTAACATCACCCTATTGCAATAGTTTTACTCTGTGTAGTTAAAAGATTATGTACTAAGTTCTGTACTTCTCAGAGTGATTACAACTACCATTCACTTAAACATGACCTTGAATAATATGAAGGGCTTTCCATCAGTTTACTCCAAAAAAAATGTTCTAACAGGTTAAAATCTGAGTGACATAAAATGTAACTTTTATACTTATACATACTAGTTCCAGCGAGATTTTTTTAAATCAGTTTTTGATGCTTGTCTTTCCCCCATACAGTTAACAGAAGCTTCTTTGTATGTGAACTTTTTTACTTAAGAGTCTGGTTGTATAGACAATCTGTCCACAGTTATCATAGCTAATGTCCTTTCCTGAGTCTTTTTGGCCTCTAAGACTCAGTTAGATGATTGAAACCTTGAAGATGTTCTGAACATTTTTCTGTGCTCTAGTTCACATTTTGGACTGTGCTGGTAAACAAAGCCATGGATAAGAACGAACTGAATGTTACACTATGCTTGACGTTTACTTACAAAGAAGTTGTTTCCAAAATAACCAGTGTCTAGGCTAAACCAGGTTTTACGCAGCAGTGACCAGCCCTTAAGCACTGTCCATACCCAGTAGCTCCGTTATACCCACTAATATCTGTTTCCTTCAAGTACTTATTTTTATCAATCACTAGTCCTTGCAAGACATACATTTGAAAATGGAAAAATAAACTCCAAAAGGAATTAACCTGGGATATTCTGTGTCTGCAGCCTAGCCTTGACACAAAAGCTTGCCCAGCTCTTCAGGCTAACAGTAAAATTTATTTTTCTAACTTAAAAATGTTTACCTTAGTTGCTGCCCAGTCCATCCAACCTTCAGCACAAGGGTTTACATTAATGAGAACTAATCCCTCTACCATCTCTGGGTGGTTTAACTACAAAAGAAGAGATTTAATATTCATCATATATCCTTTCAAACTTAAGTGTCAGCATAAAATTTAAATTATCAAGTTACGTCCTGGGGAAGAAGGCAGTAGGTCTAGTTTTATCTTGCACAAAACAAGCATATGTATGGAAAAAAAAAAATCATCAGAGCAATTCAACTGAGCAGCTGGAGAACATTAAGATTTAACTTCTTCTCCACCCTCAGTTTAAATAGAGAACTCCCATTAAAAAAACCTTCTGCAAATTAACTGGGTAGAGCACAGGCCTTAAAATGGAAAATCTAGGTATTCTGGATTAGCTATCCCGCAGATTGTGGTATTTCACTTAAAAGCCTAACTGCTTACTTAGATGGGCATGGCAGAACAGGAATTCTCTGCATGCTCTATGGGGGAAACAACGCGTCAGGGAAATCAGATTTAGGCTCTAGGGAAATTCCATGAAACTTACAGCAAATCTCGTTAAGATGTAGGCACCGGCTCCAGTTCCCATTCCTATAATGGTCTTCAGCCTGCACAGCAATTAAACAGAAAAGACAAATGACTAAGAAAACACTGAAAATAAACACACAGCAGCAACCTTCCTCTTTCACATGTATGGCACGTATATATCTTTCACATGCCATCATGTGTTTAGAGGGTGGCTGCACCTCAGGGAGAACATGGACCCCAAGCAATGCCACTGGCCCCAGAAACAAGCTCAACATAGCAGTTGGTTTGTTTTCAGCAGATCTGCATGACACTAGTCCTCATGCACAGCAGAGCAGCAATTCTCACTGATCTTTAAGTAAATATACTGAGCAACCATAGTATTCTAATTCCAGAAGGAAATGATTACTCTCTACTAGAAGATCTTATAAGATACAGTCCTGAAATCTGAAATAGAAAGACGTCCCCATCCCTAGTCTCCCTGTGCCCCCCCAGTACAGCTATCCAACTGGGATGCTGATTCCTGTTTAACAGGAACTGGCAGAGAAATCTCTTATGCTGTCCAGACACTAGGATGATTAAGTTTAAACTTCATAACCAAACAGGGCAGGGACAAACCAAATATTTGCATTAACTGAAACTGGTTATAAAACATCACTTTCAACGTCTTAGAAAATACATTGAACGCAATACTAGACAAAATCACTCAGAAAAATAGGTTATACAGTGCTTTTAGGAAAATACCTGATGATAGCTTTCGTTCCCATTAGCAATGTTAAATCAAGGTTTTGTAATTACATTCCAGTTTAATTTATTTTCAAAGTACTGACATTATGCTAGTACTTTATTCAGTGCAAGTGCAGAACTGGCTGAACTGTGCCTTATATCACGTGTTTCAAAAACCAAATCTCTCAAGAAGGTAGTGACAAACTGGTCCAAACAGCTGAACAATTGTCTAAATTGGGGTGCAGAGCTGAGACTACATCCTTCACCAGCAGTCCAACTTGTGTTCTCCATCAAAGATTGCCTAACCCTGAATGTCAGGTTTTCTCTGCCTGAGGCAAAAACCCCTTGAAGGTGCCCACCTGCACTCTGTATTGCATACCAGGATCACTAACTCTGTAGAGAAGGTTCGTTTCTCAGCTACAGCTCCTGCTGAAGTTAAGCTTTAAGGGTGGATACGCATCTAAACTTGCTGCGGGTAGACAGAGGAACACTGACATCAGGTCCTTGACAACAACAGGATGGCATCTGCACCCAGTGGCAGATGATGCTTAAGGTTACACTGATCCCCTAGACACTCAAGCCACAGAAACAAAACACTGAGTGCCTTCAAAATGGGACAACTTTTTTCTGCTAACCACACAGGAAAACGTGGGTTGTTACAGCAAGAACAGATTGCCTGTGCCCTGCCCCTGTCAGGGCTATGTGCAGAAAATAATGGAGGGAGCCCCTAAATTAGACACATGGGATTTTACTGGAAGTTGCTTCCTGTTTAAAAATAAACAGATATTTCAGAAACAGGCCAAAAAATGAACTCTTTCTGAAACAAAGGCAAAAGTGATCCATCTGTAATGGAGGAACTAAAACACAACTCTAAGTGTAATTCCAACACACAAAATGCAAGACTGAACCTTCAGGGGCAGCACAAACACCTGCTCTGCCCTGCTCTTTCAGTGTGCCACAGAAGAAAGAAAAATAGCTAAATAATTCTGCACTCACCCAAACTGTTTCAGGATGCCAGGAAGCATTTCAGCCAGCTGATCCATGGAGGGATACACATACCTACAACAAATAGATGGTTTGTGGAGTTTACCACTTTCAGTAGAGTAGGCTGGGATATTTAAGGACAGTGATCACTATAGATTTAATACCAAATATGCTCATTATCAGATCATTGACAGTATGAGTTGAATTTAAAATCAGGAGAAGGTACAAGTAATTTAACAGAAACATAAGTGTATTCTATATGATATTTTGAGTTACAAGACAAACCAACATAATTCCAGAACTGGTAAGAGAAAGACATAAGAATGTTATGGAGCTTAAGGGCATAGCTTAGTGGTGGACTTGGCAGTGTTAGGTTTACAGTTGGATTTGATGATCTGGAATGTCTTTTCCAACCTAAACAGTTCTATGATTCTATGATAGATGTCTGTGTGGCTGAGAGCAAAACCTGAATCTCTTCCAAAAGAGGTTAAGCAGCTAAGTTATGAAACAGTTTGAAATTGATAGGTGAGTTTCCAACCACATTCACTACATTTGTTGTTTTGGTCCACCACAAAGAAGTTTCCCCATGTTGCAGAATCAGCAATGAGATCTAGATCTTGGGCAAATAATTTGCATGCACGTTTTCAGGGACAAACAAGTTTCCAGCTATAAAGTGAGGAGAGCCTTCTACTAACATTGATGAAGAAAATGAAACCTACAAAGCTACTGAAAATGTTCAATAAAACCAGCTGTCAGTTAATGTTCTTGATCGTCTGCAGATAGAAAAGAAACCTGAGGGAAGGAAATTCTGAACAAAATCTCAACTGAGCAGCACACCGAAAATAAAAACAACAACAACAAAAAAAAAAATCACTCAAGTAGCTGGAGATCATCCACCTAGAACGTCTTCAAGTCTTTGTTTCCTATCAAGACTAAACCTAATGATTCTCTAGTGTGGTCTTCAAAGGAAAACCAAACAAAAACCCAAACAGTGCAGATCTACTTTAAGTTACTTTCATGGAAAACTAAACTTCATCATGAAAAAGCTAGTGTCACCACAATAAGTATGACTTAACTTGAGCATGATGGCTATAGGACTAAAAAGATAACAGACATTCGGGCTGTCATCATGATGCTATTAAGCAGTGGCCTTTACTAGTATAGACCATGATGTCTGCCCTAGGCAGCTGCCAACTCAGAGTTGTTAATACTTGTTCAGGACATGAGGGTTAAGACACTTAAAAGCTCGTGATTCAAACAAATACAAGAAGGGGTGACTGAAATAGCTTTGTAGGCTGCTCTGGTAGACAACTGGGCCACTGCACTTAACACTAGGTGAAAACCTGGCCCATTGTGACCTCCTCAGCATCAGACCAGCTTAAAAATTAAGAAGTAAAATAGACTGGCTCATGCAATAAGGGTACATATAAGCTCCTTAATACGTAGTTCTTACAGAACAACTGTTCCTTGCTTTGTACCCTCCCCTCAGTATGCCGGCAGCGCAGTTCCTCAACCAACCTGATTCCTATCCAAGAGGCATCTTAAGGCAAATCTGTCTTATTTCAGCTAAATGGGACAAGCATGTCACTTGAGGTTTACAGCATCATACATGACACAGTCAGAAGTATGCAGCTTTCTATGAGATTCTATGCAGGTACATCACTTTATTACTCTCCAACAACTTGGATTTTCTACATAGGTTATCAAGCCTACCTATCAACATCTACCATGGTGCCATTTCATCAAAAATGATAGATTTAGGAAGGATGTTATATTGTGGCTGACACCTACTTGGTTTATAGTACCAATTAGTTCTGTATTTGTAGTCAGGATGTCATTACAAAACAAGGTAACTTGACAGATTGATAGATGCAGCATTTGTCAGGGAATTGCTTTACAAGCAGCCTGTTATCAGAGGTAAACCACAAAATTACAGTGCCAAAGTCTATTGAGAATTCGCACAATACAACAGAGCTCCAGTAACTTAGGAGTATCAAGATTTAACTTCAAGAGCCAACTACTGTGTTTGGGTTTTAATAACACTTCAGATCAACATTCTCTTTTCAGAAAGAGGATAACACTGAAAGCATGTGCTGTTTCTCTCACAACTCACCCAGCTTGGAAAGACGGTGCTCCATCCTGCTGACCAGGTGCATCCACATGGCAGACTGCAAAGTGCTGGGTGATTTCCTGCATGTCCTCAAAGTTGAAGAGAGGATTGAAGCAGGTTTTATCTTGAGAAGGAAAGAAAAGGTGAAATAATTACAGTGAATGGAAATAGTAAGTTTGTAGCCATAATTATGTATTAAGCTGTGGGTTAATGAAAAGTTGGTTCAATCAGGTGAGCTCTGTTATACACTGGGAAGAGGGTCATTGCTTTATTTCTGAGGAAATACTAGTAAAGCTACTGCCAACTCGCCTCCATTCCTTTAAGCAAATTAAAAAAACAAACCAAAAAACCTGAACAGCTCCTTCCTCAAGGCCAACTAAGGTTTACCAGTGTTATCTTGATACCTGCCAGAAGCATATGTCTGGTACAGCAAAATCTCTAAATATGTTTATCTGAAGGGAAAATACTAAAACAGTCGGGGTGCCTGTTTTTGGCAAAGATGAAATTATCCATTTAGTTATCCCGCCCTTTTTCTTTGGACTGTGTCAAAACAGATGGAGGAAAAAAAAGTAGCCAAGGCTGAGATCGTGATTTGTGCTTTTGCCCAAATATTACAAAATAAACATTACACGAGTGGCTGCTGCAGGCAGCTATAGACAAAAGTGTCCTTCTGGGATATTCAGTGCTGTAGGTTCCCAACTTGGAAGCGGTTTTATTTCTGATGTGGGGAAATATTAATGTGGAGAGAGAGCTAGCATATTTTCCCTCTTAGCGTGGAAAGCATGAATTCTGCAGTAATTTCTTTGAGATAACCAGAAAGCAGTTCAATATTCTGTATGCGTTTCTGAATGTCCTCACACTACAACATGCAAGCAAAATCACTGCAGAATATAAAATATTTCTAGCTAAAGTCAGTTTTAGCAGAATATGCAAGCTTGGGAAAACATTCCTCACCTTTCAAAGGGCAAGTTTATTCACCGTAAAGATAGACTTTGTAACTCTAGAAAGAAAAAAATCTATTCAAAGATGAGATTCAGATCAAGCTCTATCCTGATCCACTAAGAATCCAAGATAAAGTAAGGCAGTTCCACAAAAAAAACCAGCAAGAAAACTTTTTTTTCTTATGAGTAGTATCTGCTCCCCAGCAACTGTCAGACTTTAAAGATCTGTGGGTGTTCTTAAATGTAAATATTTAAAACAGTAACTTGTGTGAAAAACAGTACTGGTGAAAAGAACAAATTGGAGCGGATCTGGACATTAGATCATCATATTCTTGGATCTGACAGTCATGATAAAAGGCACTTATAGTTATTTTCTTAATGCTGGCTACGGACACAATGACAGCACTTATTTTGTTATGCTGATTTGACACGTAATTCATATAAACTGACAGCAGTATAAAACTGGTTATCAGACAGGAACCTCAGCCTAGGCATCAGCAGTGTTGGCAATCCACTCTCAGTTACCCCCTACAGCTGTTTTTACAGCATTTATACATGGTCATTATAAGCTACCAGAGATCTTTTGCTCCTCTAAGTGAAATATTCTGATTATTTACTTTGGGAGAATTAAAAAAAAAAAAAATCTAAGAAACATAATTGCTGTAAGATAAGAAGTGGGTATCATCTAACAGGCTGCAATACACAAACAAGCAAGGACCTGGGAGAGGTGTCCTAACCATCACTGCTTCCTCACCTTTGATTATGGCAGTACTGTTAAGGAATCAGATCTCACCTGTACCGTTAAATAAAAGGTCTACTTACGGTTCAGCCCAATGTCATGGTATGTAAGGATAGCTGGCCGGTTCCCTCTAGGAGTCCCACACATGGTGACATGGACCGAGCCATGAACAGTCTCCACATCTTGCTCCTGGCAGAGAGGAGGAATCTGTCAGGGGCTTGTCCAAGTGCTCCACTGAATACCCACTACAGAAGACCTTTGACTGCAAGCACTGGTCCTGTCCCATCCCAGGGGCTGCTTGAAGCTCCAGCGGTCTCTGCAATTTCCATGCCAACAAACCCCATTGTCCCCTATGGTGGGGGCTTCCTGTTAATGTTTTACATTTGGGTGGCACCTACTCCAGTCCACACCACTAAAGAAGCACTTAAGCTGCTAGCTTTAATAAGATGCTGAGGAAATTGTTAAATAGTTTTTAACCTCATTAAAAGGTAGTGTAAGAGGAAAAAAAACCCTAACACTGCAGTGCAATAACACCTAAAATAACAACTGTCTACAACTACGACTGTTAACACTTCGAAAAGTGCAAGCTGCCACGAAAAAAAAATACTTCTGTTCTCAAGGAAAAGGACTTTAACCCAGCAAATAACTACTATTCCCTAAAGAAAGCAGTATTAAGTAGCCTGTATTTCCCATAAAGACTTATCACACCGTGGGGCCTTGTGATTGTAGTAGCCTTCCCCAGTAAACACAAAAGCCACGTGTTAGCTTTATGGCTTTGCTAAGTATAGAACTGAGCATAAACCCAGCTGTCTAAAGAGTGCTGCAGAGCACTATATCCACAGCATTGTCCTAGTGATTATCAGAGAAACATTTAAAAGCACATTGCTATTATCCAAAAGGTTATTACTATTTAATGATCTTAAAGCTAAGGACACCTTTATTATCAAATTAATGATCCCCTCGAGTATCATCTTTTATTTACTGGATGTCTGTGTAAGTTAAACGTGACTTGGGTCATACTAACATCTACAACATATAGAACAGCTTGTTTCTTTTGCACTTGAATTTGAGACTGGGATAAACAATTTGTTATTTTGCCAACATGTATAAAGGGAATCACAAAACCGCAGTTATGACAGTTATTTACCATTATGCTCACCTAACAGTCAAGGCAATATATAGTTAGTAGCCAGTCTTAAGCATTTCAACAGAATTATTTGTTTACTGAACAGGACACATTTATGTCATTCAGTACACTGTACTGGCTGCTGCTGCTGGACTTGCTTGACTTGCTGTGTGTAGTAATGCCCAGATGCAAAGTCCAAGTTAAATTCAAACTTATTAAAAATTATCCTATAGAAATCAGGAGTGTAGAAATCAGCCTCTGAAAACCTTTATAGAACAAAACCCAAAAGCTCTTCAGAGATCTGAGGTAGTAATTTGATACACTGAATGCATCGCACATTTTGTTGAAAATGCTAGACAACACCATTCCACATCTCGCCTACTTCTATGCCATTAATGACACATTTACATTAGTTTTAAGTAACAATTACTGATGTGCCCCCACACACCTGACTTGTACACTGGGCAAGCTAAGCATCACTGCTATCCAAATTATACTCCACTGAAACACTAACTTTTAGCTTTTATATCTCCTTAAAGATTCATTCTTCTGCATACTCACTGCATTATTTAGCAGGTAAGCTGTATCTTCCATATCAAGCACCATCTTTAGGCAAAACAGGGTGACAAATCCAGCAAGTCAGACAGAAGACAGTAACTGGTTTCTACTTTGTCCCAGCAGGAAACTGGGTTATATAGACAAGCTGCTACCCTGCATAGGCTTATGACTCCCATAATGCATTGCTAGAAAAAATGAAGCAGACTAATACATGAGGACGTCATTCTTAAATAGGATTTGGGTCAGGTTTGACCAGCAGAAGTATTTAGTCAATAGAGCTCAGACATCAAAGATGAACTAGTCTGCCACAGTGTACAAAGTGCCAAATTTCAGACCTGGGAATTAGTAGTCTTTCCTGTTGCTGTTTCCATCAGGTTTTGATAAGTTTAGTTTCATTTCTGGTTTTATCTCAAATGCTAGAACGCCCCAAACTTATTCTAAATTAAATCAGAAGCAAGTTCTTTCCTAAAAGTCAGGACTAAAGCTTCGAGTGAGAACATTAAGACTTTGAAATGTTAGTGTAAGTCAAAATAATTCTCCACAACTACAAAACTGAGGACTTTAAAAGTTTGAAATTCAGTATTTCCCAAGTAGATAAGCAAGATTTGGTCTAAAGTATTCCTACACTGGTCATATTACTGTACATTTAATTTTTGGTAGAAAATAGAGTATTGTAGGTATATTCATTATTCAATGTTCCAGAAGAGATTTGCAGTAGCAATAGATAACAATAATAAAAATTAATAATAGTAATTAATATTTTCTACGTTCTACCTTCCTTCTGTAACTATCTAATTTTCAATATAATGCATAAAAAATGATAGTTTGGCAACATTAACACCAGTAACAAGAGAAAGCTATAGTGTTTAACAGATCATTCACTGAGCGTGGAATATAGAAATTATCTCCTCCTTAGTTGGAGACTAATAGGCATTTTGTACCATCAGATTTTTATTGCTAGACCCTTCCAGTAACAGCACTGAAAAACTAGAATGCATTTTCTTAGGAGGGGCCACCCTTTCAAGAGTTGTGATCTTCCTCCTTTGTGTACGAAAATAAAAAAAAACCAAACCAGTTAATAGTAAATAAAGCCCTTGAACCTGCACATCCCACTGACCTCCTAATTCTTCTGGAACTAGTAGCCTCAGCCTAGTTCAAACTCAGTGCCAACTAAAAATAGTTCAGAGACAAGCAATCGTACTCCTAATTACTGGCATAAATCACAGTCATTTTAACAATTGGTTTAATTCCTCATTATCTTCACAGTAAGACTCCCCTAATTCAAGAGTTCTGTGTTATTTCCCATTATTGTGGGAATACTGAAAATGTTGTCCTAATAACCAATCAATTCAAGCCGGTTTCTTCAGTGACATCAAACCAACAACTTCCCATCCCTATTGATCCTATTAAAGATCAAGAGATTTGGCTACGTGATGTAGGAATGGATGTTTTCAAAATGCAGAGCACTGAAAACAGATGGCAGCACATCCCAATCAACGTCAACATTATAGTAAGAGGCTCTTCACCAACTGATTTGTATTAAAACACTATCTTGGAAAAAAATCCAAGGTACACTAATCCGATAGAAGGATAAAGACATACACCATCTGTTCACATCTCTCACTTGAGCAGAGGTGCAGTCTTATCTTACTGCCCTAAAAACACAAGAAATACTTCTGATATGTGTAACTCAAGTAAAGATATATTAGTTTGCAGGAGCTGATCCATTCAAAAATAAATTTCTGAGGAGTCAAGTGACATTTTTTGACATTTTGCCTGGAAATTAGAAGGGGAGGCAATTTCTAAGTCGATAACACAGGAGAGCTCAATTATTCCTTTCCCTCTCTGCCCCAGCTAAGAAAGCACAGACTGAAAAATGCGTTTATGAACAGGCAGTTGTTTTCTGAACTATGGGATATGCAGCCAAAATGATTTGGAGATCTAAGAAGGAAGACCACAGATACTGCACATTTTGCTAAGAATGCCATATTTTAAGTAAAACACTGCATTCCATCAAGATTATTTTAATGCTTTCAAACATACTTAATCCTCAACTATCGTCTCATGCTTTTATTTTAATTTATAATATTTTCCTGTTAAATACACTTCCCTCTCTTGCCTACAGAAGTAAGAGAAAACTTTCGGAGCTTTCAAAAAGTATACCAATCACTCAAATTGCTAGGAGACAGTATATTTCAGGTTCGTGTAACTTAAGAAATTTAATACACTAATACATGTACATGCTTTTTCCCTTTTTTCCCCTCCAGTATATTGAAAATCAAAACTATGTGAGCTTTTAATGTGGTCTTGCAACATTGAGTTTCAAATCCCCTGAAACTATTTATCATTTCTTTCACAAGGTTTCACTACTCTAAAATAGCTGTTTAAATTCATCTTGTGCTCTTAAACCCCAATACCATTCCAGATATTTTTCTCTTTTTTTTTCCTCTACTAAGACTTCTATTTTAAATAAGCAGTATTAAGAAAAGGTTCCCTGATTCAGGTTGTGAGTTGAGTACATTAAGTTTATATGTAAATGCAAATGATTCTGTGTGGTGGAAGCCAGTAACAAACTTTGGTGCAGGAACTGAAGCAGATTGAGATAGTTCCACACAGTGGTTCTTCCTAGTCTGATTATTATTGGGTCACACTGCTCTGGAAAAGCACAAAACCAGAACCAACACCATCCCTTTCCTTCAGGCACATAACAAGGACAAAGAAATTCACATAATATGCTGCAAAGTTCCAAACCACATCACCAACACCAGAAGGAAACCCGCCCCTTTACATCACAAGGACCAGTTATTTTGTCTCACGTTGTAAGGTAGCTCTTTCTCTCACAGGGGGAGGCAAAGCAGAAGTGGTCCTTGCACGTTTGTGGGTATAGATAGCTGTGAGCCATGAATTGCAAGGGACAAACTCATCTCTGCCACCTATAGCTGCTACACAGCTTTGAAAGTTTTGTTTAGTTAGTGAGAAGAGTCACCCAATGGACTGCTCACTTATAAAACACAATGCTTGAATTGCATACAGTGACAAGGAGCCAAGTCTCCATTGGCTCCAAAGCTACCCAGCTATAGAACAGGCAAATATATCAAACTGGAAATACAATTAACATGTGCCTGACATTAGGCCAACATAGAGCAGCACAGGGTACATTGCCCTGTACCAGTTTATCATTAACTGTGCTAAAACAGGTTGGTCAGGAACACTCCCTGTCCTGGGAGTCTAGTGACCTTCACTTAAATTTTCAGGTTGGTGCTACAGAGACATACAGTGCTGACTATAGGTAGGCCAGAGCTGTCTGTTTTAGTGTCTTATCTTGGCCATCCCCTGTTAACTTCATCAAAGAAAGCTTTGCCCAGAGAATAACCACATACAGTGTGTTATTTCAGAGGGCAATAGTGCATTACACAGTGGCTTACTTAAAAAATAGAAAACTCACATTTGCCTACAATATCCAGTGAAATAAAAGTTTTAATTCTTTCTGAATCTGAAAAACTCAAAATTTATTCTTGGAACCAAAACACTTCATAGGCAGTCACTACTTTTCACCAGTGATAGAAGTGAAGTTATTAACTGAACACTGCAAAACTCTCTTCCAATAGGATGGAGCGAGTTGCAGGAGATATGGTAGACACCCATATCCGTAAGTAAGAAACTCCATCCTGTGAAGTGCTAATAATCTCTTTCCCCAGCCAGATCCCTCCTCCCAAATGTGGCTCAAGGGACAGGTTGCTTGTTAAGTGCACACATGAACTTCAGTGTCAGTCCCAAGCGACCCGAGTCCTCAAGGGTCACACAAGAACTTCTGTAACGAACCAAGCAATTCAGTCTCTCACAACAGCTTCAAACTACCTCTTTCATAAGTCAACTATGTAAAAAACTTACAAGACACCAAGTTAGGTTACTTGTGGTTTTAAGAACCAAAATGCTAAGCCTCCTTTCCAGCAGGAGTTCTTAATGTAGCAGAGTTACTGATCTTCCACGCTTTTCCTTCCTGAACTAGATCAAAGATTAAACTCTAGCAAAAATCATTAAAAGAGTTGGCAGAACAGGGCTAAATGACAAGAACCACTGCTCTGGATTAGTGACAGTTAATCCAAAACATGAGGGGAAAAAGCCAAAAAGGCTTAGAGAATTTGATCTTGCAAGTTAAAAATTCTATATATAGGCATGGTTTACAAACCAAGAAAATTTATTCCAAGAATAGAAATTAAATATGGGCCACTTCTGCATTCTTAATCAAAACACTGCAGTATTCCTGTTAGCAGACTTAATCTGGGATTCAGATTTAGACCAAGTGATCAATCTGGACACAAGCTGAAAGTTTCTCCCATGCTCTGCACAGTCCTGCAAGTCATATGGTGACAGCTATAACTTGCATTTATCAAGACTTCAGGTAGTAAATTTATCATTAAAAAGGATGAGGGGGAAGATATAGGATTAATATAAACTATAACTTTACTATAGAAGGAAGAGCCACTGAAAGATGGCAAAGATGTTTGAGATAACAATCTCCCTTGACTTCCAGGGAAAAATTGCTGAGTTTGTGCTTCATTTTTACTGGAGTTGCACAGCACTCAATACAAACATAGGCAAGTGCAATTAAAGTGCAGTGTGCTAGAAAGTACTAAGTTATTTCCTTCAACAACCTCCATCTGCATGTTCAAGAGACTAGAGCAATTTAATGCTTTCCTTAGTCCTGCATGATCTACCTCCCTCCCTACACCCCCTTTACAAACATAAGACACTCAGCAAGCCTCCTTTGCCAACATATACACAATCCTTGTGTTCAGTAATGGTAATTCACCACTCCTTCTCAAGGTAGCTACAAGCTCACTGGTCTTCCTCCCAGCTCAGCCCAGTTTGACTCCAACAACCATGGACTTCCTTAGCCTCAGTTTAAGGACCATCAATTCCTAGTCAGATGCCACATGGCAACAAAATAATATATAAGGGAAGCTAAGAGGATTATAAAGACACCTCTCAAAAGCATGACACCATGGAAAGTGGAAAACCACTGTTTGACCTAGTGGTGCACTTTATGAACTTCTATGTTCTGGCTGTAAATAAACATACTGAAACACTTCTCCTGTTATGTGCAAAACAGACTGCTTAGCACCTTCACATTCCACATGCTTCAGGAATTTTTTGGAAACTTTCAATGACATAATAGGATACAATGAGGGGTACATTTCCTCCACAGAAATACATGTACTCTGCTAATGAAAGCAAATTAGTTCTTGAAAGTTTGTGTACATGGGGGAAATGAATATTTTGTTGTCACTGCCACTGCAAAAGAATCTCATTCTCTTAGGAAGAATAAAACGGTTTGCAGCCCAGTCACCTCTTTTGGATGAAGCTTTCTCAGCTTCAGTCTGAAAAGACCTCCTGCAGTCCCCTTCACGTCATTATGTCAGAGCCCCATTCAGACCCCTTTCCCACAGTAACAGTATTTCTGGCAAGCAGTCTGTCATTTCTGACCACATTTTGCTGTTTTCAAGTGTCAATTCAGTTCTCCCTTTTAAGAAAAAAAAAAAAAAAAATAGTTGTACTTGCCTGAACATCGAAGTCTGGAAGGAGGCGAGTGATAGCCTGTGAAAAGATTTTAAAGCATTAGTGCAGGTAACTTTTGCAGCTAAAGAAATCCATTGGTTCTGCAGCCAAGAGCTCCGTCTTGCCCCCTTCATTCAACATAAGCTCCCCTGCTGAATATCAAAAGACACCCAAGAGCTTTTACCTATTAATCTTCATGGAGAACATGAAAGCAGTAAAATATCAAGATTACAGGCCAGGAAAATAGAGCACAAAACCTAGTACATCTTCAGTTATTATTAAATCATTGGATGAATCAGAGCTGTAGAACACTGAACTTTTCTCCATTATTTACTGTAGCCACAGGACAGCCAACACCCACCTCAGATCTGCCTAGGATGGAAAGCCATTGTTCAAGAGCATGCACCAAGCACTTGTAGCTCTGTTAAGCAGTAAGAACTGAGATTTGGTTACATGATATGAAAGGTGGGAAGGGTTTTATCCTAGCCAACATCAGCCTTGTTATGTTTGGGAAGGTGGCTGAACAGAGAGGTGTGTTCCAACCTCTGACCAGCCATCACTACTACTGACAAATTCCTACACATGTTGAGGATCTCCACCAGAAAAGGAGTAGGGTGACAACATCCCCTCCAAAAAAGGCAGAACGCAAGCTCATTTCCACTACAGGGCTGAAAACAGTGGAGAAAGCAGCCAAGCCAACACTCATTTTGTTGCAGAGTATTACAGGGAAGCCAAAGCTTGAAGAAGTATACAGATAAAAAGCTTAGAATGCTGGCAGGAAGGTCACACAGTCCCAGAAAATTGCCCAAGTAAATTAAGACATTAGAAGCAATACAGATGCCCTCTTGGGCAATATAATCTCAGATGGCAGATCTCAAAGCATCACAGTCTGACCTGTAACTATGACATGGTTCTAGAGCTGTAGTCTTTTAGTAGTTAGGTAATGCTTTTTACATATAAAAAACATAGCTAGGGAGTTGACTGAGCATGTGGAAGTAATTTTACACAGCCTTAGCTTTAGGTAACACTCTGTTTTAATCTTACTACATTGTTGGTCTCACAATCTTTAAAGTATAGCTAGCTTCATGTATTACTGTTCCAGCAAGGTCTAGAGTTGAAAGGAGTAAGTAGATACGGCACCTGTCTAGAAAGCATATGAAACAAGGCTCCACCACTGTTCAGGAATGAAGACTCAGCTGTGGAAGAAACTTGGACACAACAAGCTAGAATGCAATCATAAAGCTTAGCGTGTGCTGAGTATCCTTCAGGGCATTCCTTCCCCACTTTCTCAAAACATATTCAGAAACTTCCTTCACTCTCCATTAAGAATGCCCACAGAGGAAATGAAACTCTGTGCTCATTTACCATGCAGGCAAAAACTAAGGTAACACCATGAATAAAAGCATATAGGACTGACAAGATTTCAACTTTAGATCAGTGTGCTACAAGAACCCAGGAAAATAATCTATGTTTTAGGATATTTCTGAAGTTTGAAGAAAAGGCATTTCAGTACCCATTGGACTTCGGCTTAGTATCTACTTCACTCTCCTACTACTGAATAACATTGGCAATAAAAAGGGTTCTTAAGTTCCTGAAAAAAATTGAGTGCTGCTTTCACCGGTATCCAAACAAGCTCTGCATTCACACAGTGTCCTTGGCAAAGGAGTTGTGTTTAAAGTTTCTCTAGCTGTTTCACTGCAGTAACAAGTGGAAATGGTTTTCCAAAGTGTTTGCATGAAAAAAGTAGGGAATAAAAGAAAGTAGTAGATAGAGCAACAATTCTGTTGTGGAACAGAAAAAATCCAACACTCAATACATCTTTGCCAAGAATTATAATCACTGGGAAAACCAGAAAAATCTTGGTTTGAGTCAAGAAAAAACCCAAACATGTATGACAGTGAATTATTTGCTATGAACATACAAAGCAAAGTATTGCTAGCACTGTAGAGTCAGCCAGCCACTGAACCCAGATACAGTGGGCAAGTTTTTGAAGAATGGCACAAAAGCAAATGGAAAGAAGTATGAAAACGTTAAAAAAAAAAAAGAGCTAGGATCTTTCTACACTGTAACCCCTGAGGAAAGTCTGTGGCTTCTGCACACTCAGCCAGCTGCAGACCAGGTAGCAGTTTGGCTGTAACACATAGCTCAGTGCATACAGAAAGGACTAGATGGGGCACTGCTGTACCTCTAGACTCAGACATGCCCAGAGGAAAAGTAAAGGCTCTCTCCATGCTTCCTTGCTGACAGAGCAGAGTTTATATCTCTACACTGCTAAGTACACAGGTGCAGATGGATCTATATGAGATTGCCCAACTAGCATCATTCAAAGTAGCTAAAGACACCTAGGGAAAAAAAAAATGTCATCACCAGATTAGCACTACAGAAGAGCAAACCCAAAGACTTGGGAAAGAGGAAATAATTAAGGCTCAGTTTTACATTACTAAAAAAACCACCACCCCCTTATTCACCTCTTGTTTCTTCTGTACAGTATGTTAAAACCAATCTAAGAACTCGTGCAGTTCCAACAACAGCCCTTTAATAAAGCATGTAAGATTTAAAAAGCTTTACAATAATTACCTCCTCCTTCTCCACCAGAGGTTTCACCTCTGCAAGGTGAGAATCCTGGAACTCTGTTGACATGGTCAGTAGTTGGTATCTGCAAGGATGGAAAAAAAAAAAAAAAAAAAAGACTTGTTCTCAGCTTGCAAAGATTAAACACAGGAACAAAGAAAGCTCATGCTCCACCTTCCCATCTCCCACCAACGACCCACTGTCTCAGGTTATAGTTTAAAAGACCTTTGCAAGAAAGTTATGAATCTCCTGTAAAATCCCTCCCTGGCTTACTTACATACACACTCCTAAACAATAAGGAATTGAAGAAATATTAGGGCTGCAAGATCAAACAAGTTTAGCAGCTTCAAACCAGAGAAACAGAAGGAAACAGAGCTGGAATCAGAAGAGTGTTATAGACACTGTTGTTTCACAGTTAATAGGAGATATAGCCAAATCTGCACAACTACCATCCTACTCTTAGACCCACATACCCCATTTTTCAGGGCAGAAACATCTTCCTTGATCTGAACAAATGAATGATATCAAGAATAACTCATATTTCTTTAAGCAGACACCAACAAAGTGCATGCACTAGTGCTACTTTAAAACTGTCTAAGTAAGGAACAAGATCAATGCGTCCTGCTCTAGGAAAAGGCCAGCATCATGATATCCACCCCTCATCTGTGGGAAGCTTAACTGGAAACAAATACAGCTGAACCCCAGAAGAGGCAACTGCCAAGGTAGGCGGAGCAGGTTATGCTGCAGGTGTTGTACATCTTCTGCACTTGGTTGAACAGGCATCTCAGTTCAGCAGCCATATCAGCCCAAACTGGGTGTTGAAACAAACAGCATGTTTTCATTTTCTTGACAGAGATAAGGTGCCAGAGGCAGAGAGCTGCTCCTTGTGAAGCTATAATGAACGATCAGAAATACTTCTCAAAAGAGATACTGAAACTGTTCTAACAGCATTATGACAAAAAAGTACAGCGTGTTTGTTATGTTTTCAGCCTGCTCGAGAAATGCATAGCATGTGTGCTTTGGGTTCTTTGGACAAAACTAGAAATTTATTAACTACACAAATACAAACCAAATCAATTATTTACTTCTTAAGAAAAGTTTAGAGCTGTCTTGAGTGCATCATATGAGTAAATGTACTCATAAAGCAAACCAAAAGGCTGAAATACGTTTAGGAATTATTGACTAAGCATGACTACAAGCATTTTAATTATCAACAGTTTTCCTGAAGATAAATGTAAAACTACAGAATAAAATTAACTCTTAAAACATGATTTCCCACCTCCTGACTTAAATCTGATTTAAGCCAATCAATCAACTCTGTCTACATAAGTGATCTGGTGCTCAAGAAAGGCTCTGAAGCCCACAGAAATATTTAGGAGCTGACAGCAGCAGCACCATTTTCAATCTGTCTCATGGGTTAACTCAATGGACTTTCCCCTGGACAAAGATGCTCCAGTGAGAAAGTTTGTAAGATGGCTGGATGCTGCAGGAAAGCTGTGAAGTGGCGCACACAGATTAAGAGAGTTAATGCTGGAAAAAAACCACTGGTGTACTTGCACACGCAAACAGCTTCAGATTTTAGGAATCCTTGCTCTAGCTATGCAATTGGGTGGATATTTCATAAAGAACCAGACTAAAGATTTCAAGCTTAGTGTAATGCTTCACAAACATTCAACCCCATCAGTTGAGGTATGGGGACAGAAACAAAATTGATCCTAGTGCCAGTAATTTGTGATTCAAATTTACAATAAGGCACCAGAGACAGTCACAAGTCATTACAGCTAATTCCCCAGTAGTTACTCCAATTCACCCTTTTTCTCCAAGTTTTCTAGTAAATTTTGCCCATTACAAATTTTAATCATAAAATCATAGAACAGCCTGTGTTGGAAGGAACCCTAAGGCTCATCCAGTTCCAATACCCCTGTGATGGGCAGGGACTCATCACTAGACCAGGCTGCCCAAGGCAACCAGTTCCAGGGTCTCACCACTCTCAAAAAAAATGAGCAAAAAAAATCAAGTTTGTCAAAGTGATTTTGATCTTAAATAGTAAGGTGAGGTGTTCCCTGGATATACAACCTCATGAGCCAGTGAACAGGTAGGAAGAGCAGAACAAGGCTCCCTTGATCCAAGGGGAAATGGTTAGAAACCTGCTAGGCAAATTAGATATTCATTCATGTCTATGGGGTTGGATGGGATTAATCCAAAGATATTAAGGGAGCCTGCAGAGCTGTTTGCCAACCTTTTTCCATCATCTGCCAGCAGTCCTGGCTGACTGGGCAAGTTCCATTGGACTGGAGGCTGGTAGATACCACATGCATTTACAAGCAGGGCCAGAGAGAGGATCCAGGAAACAGACCTGCCAGTCCAACCTCAGTGCCAGGGAAGATCATGGAGCAGGTGATCTTAGGTGTCATCTCACAGCACATACAGGACAACTGCATGATCAGACAACTGAGTGATCAGGCCCACTCAGCATCGGTTTATGAAAGGCAGGTCATGCCAAACTAACCAGATAGACTTCTATGACAAGGTGACCCGCTTGATGGATTTTCACAGAAATGGTCATTGGGCACTGGAAAAAGCTGCCCAGGGAGGTGGTTGAGTCACCATCCTGGAGGTATTTAAAAGACAGGTAGATAAGGTGCTCAAGGACATGGCTTAGTGGCAGATGGGAATGATTGGACTCTATGATCCAAGACGTCTTTTCCAACCTGGTGAATCTGTGATTCTGTGACGGAAAGGCTGTGGATGTAGCCTCTCTCTGCTTTAGTAAAGCCTTTGATGAGGTTTCTCACAGTATCCTACTTGAGAAACTGGCTGCCGCTGGCCTGGACAAGTGTACCCTCTGCTGAGTAAAACACTGGGTTGATGGTTGGTGGTATTTGAAGTTAAATCCACCTGGAGGCTGGTCACAAGTGGTATCCCCAGGGCTTGGTGCTGGGTCCAGTATTGTTCAATAACTTCATCAATAATCCAGATGAGTGGGACCGAGTGCACCCTCAGCAAATTAGCAGATGACACTAAACTTGTAGGAAGTGTCATTCTACTGGAATGTAGGGAGGCTCTACAGAGTTCTGAACAGGCTGCATTGATGGGCTGAGGCTTAAAAAGGCCAAGTGCAGATTCCTGCACTTGGGATGCAAAACCCCCATACAGTGCTACAGGCTTGGGAAAGAGTGGCTGGAGAGCTGCCTGGAGGAGAAAGACTTGGGGGTGTTGGTCAGCATCTGACTCAACATGAACCAACAGTGTGCCTAGGTGGTCAAGAAGGCCAATGGCATTTTGGCTTGTATCAGAAACAGTGTGACCAGCAGGTCCAGGGAGGTTATTCTCCCTCTGTACTCAGCACTGGTGAGACTGCACCTTGAATAATGTGTTCACTTCTAAGCCCCTCACTATAAGACAGACATTGAGGTCCTGGAGCGTGTCCAGAAAAGAGTGACAAAGTTGGTGAAATGGCTGGAGAACAAGTCTTATGAGGAGCAGCTGAAGGAACTAGGGTTGTTTAGCCTATAGAAGAGGACCCTGAGGGGAGACCTTATTGCTCTCTACAACTACCTGAAAGGAGGTCGTAGAGAGGAGGGAGCTAGGCTCTTCTCCCAAGTGATAGGCCTTAAGGTGCGTAAAGGGAAGTTCAGATTGGACAATAAGGAAAATATTCTTCACAGAAAGAGTTGTCAAGCACTGCAACAGGCTACCCAGGGAGGTGGTTGAGTCACCATCCCTGGAAGTGTTTAAAAGGTAAGTAGCTGAGCTGCATGGTGCCATGATTTAGTAGTGGGCAGGTATGGTGGTTGGAGTCAATAATCTTTAAGGTCTTTTCCAACCTCATGATTCTATGATATTTTAGAAACAGTGTTACATATTTTCACCGTTAGTCATCTGAGGAATCTGCCATCCAACACAGTGAGCAATTGTGCACAGCAGAGAGGGAAAATGTATGCTGCTGCAATATTTGGATGTCAAAAATATTCACATGCAATTTTACATGATTTAGATGGCTTCTTTTTGCAATTCTTAAAATTCTGTTAAGGCAGAACTAACACCTTAATGTGGTACCTAATTTTGCAATAGGGACTAGAAGCATAAGAGATTTTTCCATTTTTCACCTATTGGGAAGGAAAGTAAGAAGGCAGGTTCCCTGCAGTTGTCCAGTAAGAAATGGCTCGAGGAACAAAGCCACAGCTAGTGTTTGGGGAAGAAAGTTGTTTACATGGGACAGACATTCAGGGACTGGGAGCATTGACTACAAATGACAAAAAAGACTGTGCCAAAAAGAACAAGATAGATGCCTTTTATAGCTTTAAAAAACAATTATGTTTTCTTAATAGTTCAAAGTTGTTGCTCTAAGTTTCCGAAAGAACCAGCACTAGGAAGTGCTGACCAGCAGATTACACGACTGCCATAAAGTCTGCTGAACAAAAGCCCAACGTGCACCAAGTTCTCACTTCTGGAAACATACCAGATTTTGGAGCTACATGATGTTTTCAGATCAGGCATTTCCAGGTTCTGGACTCTTTCCTGCATCTGGAATACCCGAAACATTCCTACCATGAAACAACCTTGTGATAAGGTGGCAGAACAACATGCTATTTGTTCACAAGACAAAGCTCCACTATATGACAGCGGTGTAAAAAAAAATAATCTTGTTTTCCAAAGAGAAAGATGCTGGGGAGATGGTTTTTTACCATCCATGTTCCGCACAAATTTTATAATCTCTAAGTAAGTGCTTTGTGCTCCCCCTTTTACGCGACAGCGTAGCTTGAAGCTAATGTAACTGCATAACTCTCCTAAACAGATAACCATACAAGCATTCCTGCTGTATACACATTTCAAAGCACTTGCCTCACAGAAGTTTTCAGAAGACAAAGTTCATTTATATGTGAGAAGTGTGAAGTTGCCAACTTAGAGGAAAAACAACTTTTTTTTTTTCCACTCCACTTGGCCAGTTCAGCCTGCTGAGATGTCCCAAGTTCTCTTCTTCAGACACACCATCTCCACACAGTAAACACCTGCCCCCTGCAGCCAGGTATTTGTTACAATTGCTACTGAGAGGATTAAGTTTTAAAACAATCAATGGTACTTCTAACTAGGGAAAAAAATAAAGCACATTGGCAAAGTGCTTTAAAATTAATCACATATCTACCTTTTCCAATTAGTAAGAGAGGCAGCAAACCAGTCTCTATGAAGTTAAGGGGGTACTGGGAAAAGTAAAGTAACCCGTGCAATGCTATGCCCACTAATTTCATTCAAAGAAACTTCTGCACTCATTCCAGCCCAAATTCACTGCTCCAAAGACACCAGCCAAGGATAGTAGCTCAGCAATTATTTTACCAAGACTGATTATTTTGCTTTTAAAGGTTCAAGGCATCATTGCTGGAGGGACAGTAATTGCTGGAGCCTTTTTTTTGGTAGCAAGAGATACAGGACAGATGGACACCCTGGCTTTACACAACAGCGTGCAAAGGAGCTAAGAAACCACACATAATGCCATCCTTCCTCAGACATCAGCAATGTTGCAATCATGAGTATCAAACATTAGGTTATCCTAATATTTATTCCTAGCACAGAAGTGAAACAAGTACAGAGATCCTTTGCTTCAGATTTTAGAGGCACACATATGGTCGTCCATGTTTTTGCCATAGGATGCACCATCAAATGTGATGGTTTCACATCCCTAAAGAGCTGGAAGAACTGCAGCCAGCATGACAGGATTTACCTGTCCTCATATTTGACTGTTTATTTACATGCTATCATGGAAAATAAAGAAGAGGAAGATTTTTGCCTGTGTGTTTCATAACGAAGGCCATTTCCTTAAAATGGCTTGATCAAACATTGGCAGCAGAGATTATTCTCCTTTTGAGTACTGATATACAAAAGGGTAACCTCACCAAAGCAACTTGATTGCATCTCTATCTTTGCAGGCTGAGCAAGCAGGAAGCACAGCAACCACTTTCCACATGATATATACTCATGAGCACATGATTACAAAGTGCAAGAAGGCCACGGCAATGACGGCCACACTTCCCAAACACTGGTGTTGCTTTCTTTGGAGAGAGAGAGACACCATGTAAGACCTGGACTCCAACGTCACATGCAGGAGGTGTTTCCAAGCCAGCCACATCCCTCTTCACTTTTTCCCTTCAAAGTCACAAGCATATTCAGGGCTCAGGCATCAAAGCAGGTAGGAAGGACAGGGGTGACAATCTGATCCTTTGTCCACCTGCAGCAGCTCAAAGCACTACTAAGCAGCCTCCAGAGGTCTGCAGAAGTTGATTAGCAAAGATCCCAATCAGTTCCAGGTCATAAAAATAACCAAGCAGCTCAGAGCTCTGACAATGAAGCAAGGAAAGTTACTGTGATGCTTAAACAGAATTTGAGCCTTAGACATGGTCAATTAGACCTCTTCCAGTCATTAACTGTGAATGCTGTAAATCAGTCTGACTGGCTCCAAACTACAAAATGGTTACTGTAAACTGGAGAACAGCTTGAAAAAAACCAACTTGTCTGTGGTCACAGCAGTGGCCAGAGCCCCAGGGCTCAGACCTTGGGATTCCAGAGTCAAAAAGCAGCAGTCAGAGCCTCAAAGTTCAGAGCAGCCAGGACTCCAGAGCTCAAGCCTCAGGGATCAAGGGCTTAGGGATCCAGGCTCGAGGCAGCAGACGGGGCTCCAGATGACACCAAAAATGCTGGCAAATCCAACTCTAAAACTTGTTTTGGAGGTTTAGAAAGCAAGCATCCTTTGTCAGGCCTGGGCAACATGAGAGAGTGGTCTCCATCAGTCACATGCAATGAGGCAAAAGCTGCTTACTTCCATGCCTTTGGATCAATTTACCCAGAAGTCTTATGCATTTTCTATTACTTTCCAATAACTTCAACGTTATCAACTTCACAAAAACCAAAATCTCTGATCATCCAGAACTCTGGAGCCAGCTCTAAGTTCCAACCCACTGCCATCGGCAGGGACACCTTCCATAGATCAAGTCACTCAAAGCCTCATCCAACCTCATCTTGCACACCTCCAGGGCTAAGGTGAACACATCTTCTCTGGGCAACCTGTTCCATTGTCTCACAACATTCACACGAAAAAAAATTCTTCCTAATATCTAATTTAAATATCCCCTTTTCAGCTTAACACCACTTCTTCTCACCCTATCACTGTACTCCCTGTTAATAGGCCCCTTCTCAACTTTCCTATAGGCCCTCTTTAAGTACTGGGAGGGTGTTACATAGTTTCCTCAGAGCCTTCTCTTCTCTAGGTTAAACAAGCCCAACTCTCTCAGCCTGTCCTCAATATAGGAGGTACTCCAGCCCTCTGATTATGTGTGTGGCCCTCCTCTGGACACGCTCTAACAAGTTCACATTCTCCCTATAATAAACTTGACAAATCTTACCTTCTTGTTTGATGCATTTGAGTATTATTCATTTTGCCAGCATCCAAAGCAGCTCATGTGTAAACCTCTGCCCATGCCATGCCCTGTTTAAGCTAGTCTGTTACAGGCCCTGATGTCACAAGGTCCTTTGTGTACTGAGTAAATGTTTTTCTATTACAGTCCCTCAGCATAAACCAAGAAAGATTTTAATGGTAGATCCTTTTAAAAAACCCAGATGGCAGTTCAGTAGCATCTATTTGACTAAACAGTCTGAGCAAGTGTTGAAAGTTGAAGCCACTCAACTACTTAGGGCTCTAGGTTTCCGTAGACTGGTTATATATGATTATCTAGATTTGTAACGAAGTCCCTAACCTGACACAAAGGAAGCTTAAAAGCATAAGCCTTAGATAACCAAAAGTTGCAAAACAAATGGTCAGGAACCAAAGCATTACATTAAATATCAGGAAACAAACAACTATGATGCCTGGTGGATTCACAGACATCTCGTGAACTGCCATCAACTCACCCTCTTCAAGCACAGCACACTGCTGATATTTAGTTTGTTTCTAATGAATTTGCTTTATTTCTTTTCAGCCTCTTTTGTGAGCTACTCCACCAGCACACTTTAGTGAAGGCTCTGGTTGAAAATAAGTGCTCAGGCTGACATCCAGGAAACAAGAGTGGGGTTTTAGGAGCATGAGGTAGCATAACAGTGATTTTCAAAGCCAAAACCCAAAAACCCAAAAAGTTTTAGTCATTTTTAAGTTTAGACTTATCCTACATGCTAATCAATCTGATTAGGAAACCAAAACAGTTTGGCCAAGAACTTGAGCCCCAAGCCAAGCAACAGCCAGCAGAAGCTGCATGCAGACGACTGCGAGGCAAGAACCAGTAGCTGAATCCACAGGCTCCCACAAGTAACACGCAGGTGCAGGTTTGCAGTGCCTCCCGCAGCTACCCTGGTCTGTGGCTTCTGCACACTCGTGCAGTTAGAAAGACAAAATCTCCAGGCTCGTGTCCAGTCCTTTTGTTCTGGCTGTTTTTCGCTTCTGTGACTGGCGCCAGTGCCTGTATGAGTGCAGAACAGTTCAGCTGCAATTGCTCTGGTATTTGACACAGTCTTCAAACTGCCAATTCCTCAGACCAGGGACTGGTTACTCTTCACTCGCATGATACTCTCTGGCAGCTGCACATTGATAGTAGCAGCAAAACAAAGTGAGCTGAAAGCAACCCTTCTGTCTACTCCACAGGCATCAAGCAAGGAAACTTGCAATGCAATTTGCACAATTCTCTCGCTGGGAGATGCAATGAAGTATGTTCCTTAGAAAGCTCAGGGTCACCCCATGTTTAACAGGAGCAGAAATTAGCTGTGAGAAGGGTTGATGTGCTAGCCAAATGACATGCTGCTGCCCCATCTCCCTTATGATGAATAACCCTGTTGTTCACACACACCCCTCCAGTAAAAGAAGCAGCTATTCTATTCCTAGCTGGCATGAAATCAGAGAGCTTGCAATGCCTTATGGCTTTTTTTCCTATTGTAGCATCCCTAATACTACCTGCATTATAATATGACAACTCTATAAGGGACAGATTACAAACCCTAATGACATTCTCCAAAATTCAGGTTTCTTTAGCATCTGACTCTTGAAACTGCTTCCAGTCACACCTGTGAAACCTGGTACCTCCAATAACATGAGATCATTTCTTTAAAATGATGAAAAATACTAATGATTTCCAGGATGATTTGGCTACACAGTGTTGTCATCCCAACCTGCCTCCTCAAGCAGACACTGTTCACTGCTGACATGTTCTTGAGGATGCGATGGTACACGGCAGAGGTAGGAGAACATGAGGCTTTTGTTTGAAATCCTACGTCCACCTGGCAGTCTAAGTTTATCTGGAAACGCATCATGCCTGTTTCTACTGGTGCCAGTATTGTCCTTGAGCTTTAAACAACTCCAGGCTGTGGGTGGCAGCACTGCAGGGTGGAAAGTGCAGAGCCATCAGATGCCTTCCCAGGCTTCATTCTCTTCCACCAGCCTGTCTCCTTCCTTGGCCCCATCACCCTCCCAACATCCTTCATCTTCCCACTTCTTCAACTGACTGCAAACAAAGGTCTGAAGGAAAATTTAAAGGGGGTGCATTGGTGCAGATCCTGACAGCTATCTTGTACCTGGGCACAGGCGTGTTAACTAAGAAATATTGCAAATACGCATTAAGTGTTTCATTACATGGAAGAGACTGCTTCTGCCACAAAGACTGCAGTCTAAACAGACAAGAAATGAGCTATTGTTTCTGCAGCTCATCAGTGTCACGCCATGCTCCCCACCCCCTCCTATTCTCAAGCTGCCATGCTTTAGTAGTTCATAGCTTCTGCCTAGCTGCAACTGCTTCAAAAAGTGGGTGGTTCTGTGCAAGTTAGATGCAATCCCCCCTGAGATTATTCTAGAAGGGACAGGCCCATAGCAAATTCAAATGAGGAATATTATCTGGCTTTCTAAGCTGCACGCTTAAATACATAGTGGTTTCTTTTTATGTATTTTGCATTTGATGTTGCAACTATGAGTACTTAAGTTACAAAACATCACAGCTAAGGTTGATGATGTGTCATAATTTACATCTATTTATTAGGTCACACTGTATAGGTTACAGCTTCTGAGTACATATATGACCTGTTTTGTCACCTATTAAAATTTCTTGCTCATCGCTCTTACACATTGCCTTCATAACCTTTGCCAAAAAGTCCAGACTAAGTTTTCCATGACAAATGTCAGAGTTTGGTTTTAGGAGGGGGGAAAACAATTTACAGATATTATTTCGCTCCTGTGAGTTCCCAGTCCCCTTTTCTAGCATGAACTTTTGCATTCTAGTGCTTTAACCATACTTAAACTTTGCACAAATGGCCATTGTTTTAATGACATAGCTTTCGTTCTTCCCAAGAAAGTCCCATTATAAAATGAGACAAATTTAAGCATTTTTATATGCTGAACTATTCGTGACTAACTTTGGGTAAGTCTTCCATTGCCAGTAAGCCACAGCACCTAGAGATACATTTTCCTTATGGCTGAGTACATTCCTGCCTTTACTACAACAGATGGGACTGGTGAGGGAGTGTGTAAGACATCTAGTGTGACAATGCTCCATACTTCTCAAAATAAGGCTTTAAAATGCCCCTCTCTGCAATGCCTATTTTGCAAATACTCGCATAACTCAACACATCACAACTTTGCCCGAAGAAACGAATGAATCTTAAAATTTAGCTAGGATGTGTTACATACAACACATACAAAATGTTTAGAGCCCCCTACATCTACAGTAGTAGGAAAATCATATCATTAGTTTGACAAGGTCCATGTAGTAAGCTTCCTGAAGGAAGCAAGAAAAAATGCCACAGCAAGAGCAGTCCTTCCTTCCTCTAATAGCTCATTTTCTGTCTGGATATCTCTTCACAAATAATGTTCCTTCAAAAGTTGCATTCTACTTAGCTGATTACTCTCCCATTTCCATAAATAAAAAACATTACCACTCTTCTGCTTTCAACACCAGTGCCTCCACCTACAGAGCCTTTGTCAGGGGCATTACAGATTAAGATCCTTATTTAAGTTTCTCTTCCTTAAAAAAATAAAATTAGGATTTCTTAAACAAATCATCTTGCAAGAGTGGTGAAACAAAGAAAAAAACATACACAGACAAAAATAACCCCAAGGGGTAGCTAAAAGCACAGGGAAAGATTTGTTTTGCAGTCAGTTAGGTTTTCATGCTGCACTGGCTCCTTAGGTTTGCTTTTTCCACTAATTTTTAGATCACACATACAATACTAGTAGAATGGCCTTAGACATCCACGGTAGAAAATCTAAGAGAGCTATACTTTTGAAGTTATACTTAGTTCAGACAGGAAGCAGACAGTTATATGCTTGGAATAGTGGTGAATATTCAGTTTTAAAAACAGGGCTTGAAAAGGAAGATCTGCATTGACCAACTTCCAGCTAAAAAGAGAAAAAAAGCCTGACACATGAAAAATATATTTCAGAACTATGACAATTAACTGAAAGGAAGTAGCACAAAGCCCAAAAGAAACATAGGAAACACGATCGGCCACACAAAACAAGATCAGTAAAACTGACATACATCCTGCTCTGTACAAACAGATACAGCTGTGGAAAATTTCATCAGCACCAGCAATCCAGTTGTGCATCAGCACACATATTGCTGAACAACTTGGCATGGCAAACACCCCCTTTGACAACAAATTACTGGGCATTATCCGAAGACAACACTCTCCTGCCAGCTGGGAATCAAAATAGGCCTGATCCTGCAGCAGTCCTTAGCTAAAAGTAAAACTAAACTCATATCCCTCATCATCCAACCAAGAAGCTTGCACATTCAAGTCTGAAACTTGAATAATTGCAGTCTTGAAATCCAAGCACTTGCTGCGCTAGATTAAATGGCAAATAATGGTACTGATTCTAATGAACAGTCAGTACCGAGTTTAATTATGTCATAATAACACTTTAATGATACATGATCACATATTCAGGAGAAGCTGTGAGTGTTTTTTTACTGCTGCTCCATCTCCATAGCCGAAGGGAATTAACAATAGGGATTACCTCCCGCTGACTGGTCCCGCTGAAGTTACCCAGGGCTCTGGAAGTGACACAGATAGGAAAAAAACAGCATTTGAGAGAAACACCAAGTTCGATAGCCATTATATTCACGGCCATTGATTTCCAAGAGGCCTAACCCAGATTTTAGCCATCAATAGCAACACACACCGAACCTGAAAATGGAATTGCCTTACTCTCAGCCCTTTGAAAAGTTTCACAATATTTCCCATGACTTTCCAGCACTAGAAAGTGATTTAAGTGAAACTCTGGAGGCATAGGTTTCAACAGATTCAACCATTACTTCCTTGAATTGCAGGCAGGTGAAGATCCACACCCCACACAACAGTCCAGGGAAGTTCTTCAAAAAGAATGCAAGGGCAGCACCATAATAAATTAGGTAGACTTACAAAGTTACACATGAAAGCTTAAGCTAAAGGGAAGTCTACATACAACACCATTTATTTAGCAAACAGTGGCAGGACAAAGTAGTTTCTTCTCTATTTCTGCCCGAGACTCCTAGGTGCTGTGATGTAATGTGGAGGCTAGATGTAAACAAGCTGTCATCTGGAAGTGATACTTGGTCTCACAAATGAGGATTCCATCACTATTAATATCAAGCATTTACATCTCCTGAGTTTTGGAAGGCTTTTCTTTCAAGTGGTCAAACCAGACTGCATGCTGCTGGGGCTGAACTGATTCAGGCTGTTTCCCAGACTGTATTTTCCCTTTACAGTAAATGGGCTTCTGCTGCCTTAAGCTTCCAGCTGTACTCAATGTAAACATTGCTGATGCACCACAATTGGAATCTGTATTATTTGAGTTTCACATTTTCTATTTGTCTTTATTCTGAAGAGCTTCAAGCCAGTTTCACACCTTCTATATCTTTTCTTTCACATTTTGTTTATTTTGACACAAAAGTAGGCAATATCTTACTATGTACATGCTCCATATTTTGTGCAACAGATTCTCGAACTCTAATGAGGTTCAGTAGAAAAACAGTATTTGTAGTGAGAAGTTAGAAGTTTGCCAAAATCCCTCAAGCTGGTCATGAGAAGATGTAGGTTGCACTTCAAACAAATTAATCACTTAGGTTTAAAAACATAAATCAAAGACTTTTTCACAACAGTTCACTACTAATCCCACCTGAACTACAAGAGTAAATTACTCAGTTGCCTTGTAAGTATTCTTAGGGATCAGATTCCCATGCCTAAGCGCTTCCCAAGCTTCGCTTTTACCTCCC
>WAAB01014297.1:61854-71917 GCA_013389865.1 Piaya cayana | reverse complement strand
AGAGAGGGAGGGAGCGAGCGACAGGCGGAGGGAGGGATGGGGCAGAGAGGGAGGGAGCGATAGGCAGAGGGAGGGATGGGGAGAGAGGGAGGGGGGAGGGAGGGAGCGATAGGCAGAGGGAGGGATGGCGGAAGAGGGAGGGAGGGAGCGATAGGCAGAGGGAGGGAGGAATGAGGAAAGAGGGAGGCAGACGCACGGACTGGGGTGAGAGGAAGGGGGATGGTGAAGGGAGGGAGGGAGGCGGATGCACGGACGGGGAGAGAGGGATGGAGGGAAGTGGATGGATAGGGGAGAGAGGCAGATGGATGGGGAAAGAGAGAGGGAGGCAAGCAGACACGCAGGTGAACAGGCAAGTGAGCGCCGGGCCCCTCCCTTACCTGCCGCTCCCCGTGCCGCCGCCGTCACCACCACAACCGCGCTCCGCCCGCGGCCGCCGGGCGGCTTTATAGCCCGCGCCCCGCCCGCCGAGGGCGCCGCCGCCACCGCCCCCCGCGCCCAGGCCAGTCCGGCGCTCCGCCCGCCCGGCCCCGGGGCGCCTCCCAGCGCCCTCGGGCTCTCAGAGGGGCTGCTGGCCGGGTGGCGACCCGGGCGCTCAGCGGGGGACCCCGGCGACCCGCCCCGCCCCGCGCAGCTGGAGGGAGGCTCCGCTCGGACACCCCCTTCCCGGGGAGGATCTGGGAGCCGGGAAAGCCGCCACCCTGCTTCCCGAGAAGGGATTTCCCGCAGTTTGCTGAGGAGAGGCGGGTGTGTGCGAGGGGTTCGCCCGAGGACGGCTTAGCCCGAGATGAGCAACAGGTGCTCAAGATCGCGCAGATGTGTAGAATCATGGAATAATGGAGTGGTTTGCGTTGAAAGGGACCTTAAATTTCATCCAGTTTCCCCCCGCCCCCCCAACGATATGCGCCGGGACACCTTCCACTGTATCAGGTTGCTCAAAGCCTCATCCAGCCTTGTCTCGACCCGCTATACAAGAATAAGTCTTTTTACTAGATCCCGAATTGGTAAATCTTACGTTTATACATTAACATGACTACTAGGAAGGAACTCAAATTACAGTAGAAAGAAATTGATGCTTTCACACATTTCTGGTGAAGTTCAGAGGGTGCAGCGGGTGCTGCAAGTGCCATGTGAGTTTCCCAGCGAACAATAATTTGGCAAGAAGTGCAGCTAATCGTTTATTCCAAAAAGAGGCCCCAGTCTGCCAAGTAAAGAATATCTCTATATACACAGTTCTGAGAGTAGCCACCTGCCAAGGGGCGGGTTAAAATGTGACAGCCTGAACTGCTTTTTCTGCGGCTTTTCTGCAAAGCACATTTACCCCATGTGCGTGATTTCACTTAACGACCTCACTTTTACAGCAGGTTACTGTGACTCAAACTGATGAAATCCACAACATGTTATCATTCTCCCTCATGCAGTAGCCGGAAGAGGAAATCAGGAATTCCTGAAACTCTGAAACTGTTAAGCTCAATGCCTGTTTTCTCAGCTATACAATAAGCTTATTTAGGCTAGTCTATTAAAGCTTTCTGCTGTTCGTATGCATATTAGCTTCTCTCCTCCTAAACCAGCTTCTGCACCTGAGTCAGAAAGTGCTGCCTTTGGAAAAAGACCCCTGGAAGTCCTATTCCTTCTTTCACCTTGAAATGGCGGGACATCATGTATCACTTTGTGTAAAATAAAAGGAAATTTCTTATCATGCTTTCCTACCTTTGATTAGTTAGCATCTGTAGGGCTGAAAACTATTTCTAAAGCAACAAAAGAAGCCTTTATCATTCTAAGACACCACCGCTCAGTGTGTGCTTTCGTTTTTTGTTGGTTTGGGGGGGGGTTTCAACATAAAAGGTTTAATCTTTTTCATACTCATTTTAAAGTGTGAGGCTGGGAAACCAATGAAACCATCACAAATAACTTAATTTTCAACTGACCCTATTTTGAAATCACATCTCCAAAATCATATAATCAAATCACTGACTTACTATGTTTGTTATGGAAGATCTGTGTAGATCAGTCGCTGCTAAAGTTATGGAACAAGTGCATATGCTGGTACAAAAAGATGGGCTTGACTAATTTTCCAGGGGTTCAATCCTTCCTTCATCTGACCATGAAACAAAAATCGTAGCTCAGAAACATTCAGTTCTTCAGAAAACAGATCTGGGTCAGTGTTTGAACTGTATGGTTTGGCCCGTCCTCAAGCACGTTTTCAGACTGCTGTGCTTGGCTGGTTTTTAGGGAAGGGGCTGAAAGCTCCAGGGATCAAATGGAATGAACCATTCCCTGTACACACTTTTGCAGCAAAAACAAGTACTGAGTCTGGAAAAAACTGGAGAACAGGACTGAAGTGTTTTCTTTTGCTTTGACCTTTGCAGTTTGTTTGTTATTTGGATCACATGTAGTGTTGGACTTTCAAAAATGTTGGGTAGGCAGGTACAAGCCAGGAGTCGGTAGCTGGAAGCCCACGTGAGTAGGAAAGCTTGGGAAAGTGTGCATCCAAACTGGGCTGTCACTGCCTCAAGCGTTCTTCCCAGCTATTTTGCTTAGTGATGACTGAAAATAACATGGTAATTTACAGTGTCTTTTGAGAGTGATTGGTGGATTGCAAAATAAAGTGAAGTCATTTCAAAACTCCAAGTTAGGAAGAATTTTTACTATGTGAGGGTGTAATTGCTGAAGTTTGTACTCAGGAAGCCAAATCCTGCCATCTGCCAGAAAGAAGCACAGCTGAAAGCTTGGTGAACATCATTCTTCTCTGCTTGAAAAAGTCTACTTAGAAGACAAATATGGACAAACAGTCATTTCAAGGCTTAATTTGCCAGAGAAGCACCACTAACAATGGAAAAGCCTCTGCCTCCATGAGCTTTCACCCTGTGCTGGGCTGCACAACTGCTCACACCACATTCCCATAGCAGCTGAGTGGCTCGTGTACCAGTATCTGTACGTGTACAGACGTGTGTACTTTAGGAACCACTGTGCTAGAGGGACAAGGCAAGCTGCCACCAACATGGGCCTGCTGAAAACCTAATGAGTACTTCCACTGTAAATATTATTTTATTTAATAAACCAACTTTGTGCAACTGGCATGCACTCACCCTTTTCCAGAAGAGCAGCTTTGTAAGGGGTGGCTGCCCAGCCACAATCTCCATTCCTGTACCAGCCAATGGGCTGTTTAAACTAACCTGAAGGCATGACTCCTCTCCAGTTCTATCTATGGCTTTCACTTGAGATGACAGCATCAGTCTCTTAAGATTTTTAAAAGCAAATTAAACAAATCTTTGATTTACTGTTTTATTTTGTCTTACTAAACTGGGTTATTGTTGGTAGTGCACACATTGAGACACATATGCACAATGAAGGGAAACAGTGTACTTCCATGCTAGAGAAAGATAATCCTAAGTGCTGAGCAGAAACCAATACCTGGCAGTAACAATGTTTCAGCATTTAAATAGCACTTGAACACCATTAACTAATCAATGCTTACAAGGCTCCAGGGGAAAGAGTATGGTACAAATGAAGAACTACCAGGCTAGAGACTTGATCCAAAGTCCACTGAAGGGTTGCAGCTCCATCTATTTCAATGCTATGGAAACAGATTTCAATTATGAGTCTATTCTTCTTTCCTTTAACATTCTATTCCTTGCCATGCCAGCATTAACACAGTAAATTTCAGTAGTTTTGCTGCAGCAGCAAAGAAGGAAGAAGAGTTGAATAATGTATGAGCACAGCATTTTAAAAAAAAATAATTGTGCATTTCTTTAGAAAGATCTCTGCACACTGTTTACATTTAAGCAGTGGTAATATTATTAGTCACTGCAAAAGTAACTGGGTGTTCCCTTGTACTCACTAACAATACAGCAGGGATAATTTTGGATCAAGCTACATGTTTTATGAAAATATACTTGATGTTTGCTAGTTCATGTCAAAAGAATTCCCTGTGTGACCCATCAAATCTCACACCCTTTCCAATGGGAATTTCATTCTACTACAGCCTTTTGTTGTTGTCTTTGGATCCCTTGATGATGCTGACATGTAGCCATATGGATCGGTTATGCTTCCAGAAATTATCCAATGCAGATTTGAATCAAGGGCACTGACCTCAATAAAAAATATAAATAAAGAACACCATGGATTCACATGCCCTTGTCAGAGATTTGCTTGATATTGTTCACATCCCCACATAAGCACTTATTTCCAGTTTGGAAACTGCTTTTGGCAGGCTTATCTGGTTCGGCAAAAGCATAGATGTGTGGTGAGTCATTTAGTTGGTCGTGCAATATGAACTTCCTGTCATTTGCAAGGGAAGTAGATTATTTTAATATATTGTAGAAGACTGGGGTTTATCTGTAAGTTCATTCAATGAATGAAGGGTCTGGGTGGGGTGTTTTTGTTTTACTTTGAATAGCGATGTCACTTCAAGGGGTTTTTGGTGTAGAGTTTTAACAAGAGGAACATTTTTGTGGGAAGTTCTGTTGATCTGGGTGGAATCCGTGAACTAAACTCACAGCAGGACTCAGCTGCTGAGTGATAGGGCTGCCCAGCCCCATGTTTGGAAGTCACGCTTTCTGTCCAATACACACGGGGAACTAAGTGCCTGAGAATTGGGTTTCTGAGAAGTCAACATGATGAGTGGCAAATACTAACGCTAGCCAAGAAAGACAAGGTCTAAAATGGATTTTATGTTTATTTCCACATAAGGGTTTTGACTGTGAGTTTGCTCTGAGAGCTGAATACCTATGGTCACTGGGTGCTTTCTCTAGTACTGCCTCACAGTTCATAACCCACAGATAATGCAGGCATCTGAGGGACTTGGCTTCAGATACCGTATTTAATCAGTTGTGTTTGAGCACAGTTCTTCTGCTTACCTTAACCACAGTCCACCCATTGCATAACATTTTGCTTGCAACTTCTCTTTTGCAGAGCTAATGCACTTTGTAAAAATGACGGAAATGCATCAAGCCAGACAGGAAAAAGAAATAATTTAGTTGTGCAGATCACAGTTGTCACTGTTAAGGTGGGGAGATAGTTTCATATCCCTGTTACAGTTGGAAGGGGAATTGGGAGTTGCAACATACTTCCACTCCTCCTCCAAACAGAAAGGGCTCAAATATCTAGATTAAAACCTGTATCTCACACCAAGAGAGAGCTTCCATTTTCAAAACTGTCTCGTGCAAAGGTTAAGCCATCAGGGATTCTCTGAAACTTACACAGGGTAAAACAAAAGAGAAGAAATCCCAGCTAGGGTTTCAGTTAGGAGCTAGACCAACTCCTCTTCTAGGCTGACAATACATAAAGTGCTTCCTGATTTGGTGGCAACCCAACAGTTTTAGAGATGTAAGTTATACCCATGTTTTGTTCTAAATAGATACAGGTGAATTTATCTTGCACATTCACTGCAATCAGAATGCTTTCCACTGCTGCTGATTATCTGTCCTTATGTAGTCTCAAGTTGTCTACTCAAATGGTCTCCTTGTGTTTTGCTTCTTTCTCGCCTGCTTGCCACTGGGCAGAATAAGCAGTACAGCACTTTGTACCATAGCCTGCGAAGAGCCCTCTGCTTGCTGATGGCCCCACCATAGCATGCGTGGTGACAAGCTACTTACTTGCCCTCTTGTTTACCTACTGGGCTGAATAAAGCTGTCTGGGGCTTCTGGGAGTTCAAAGAATTGGTGTTATGGGTACCTGATAACCACCTGTCCAAGTTTATTTAGTCCTGCTGGAGGAATATTGCACCTGTTAAACACAAATGTACACAACTGTATGTACAATGTATAGAGCTAGTTTCTTTAAGGATCTACACTAAACATATAAGATAATTTCCTTACATATATGCCTTTATCTAGCTGGCATGAGATAATTATTTATCTTTTTTATTCATGTTGACTCTTTTCGTGATCAGCTATGAGCAGGCGAGAAAGTAGAGAGACCTGTTTTAACTGTGAATTAAAAGCAGTTCCTTAACTGTATGCAGCAACCAGAGGTAGGAGAAATGAAATGCTGTAAGACTCCATCAGAGGTAGGTTGCCTTCTCCATCCCATTCCCAACAAGAAATTTTGTGTTTGCCAGGAAATGTTTATTCTGGCTAAAGGAAACTGGATAGAAAGTACTGCCTTCAGCTTTAACTGCTGCCCTTCATCATTTCTTCTTGAAGAAGCATCTTTACTTTTCTTCCCAGAATGACCTAGAATAAAACAAGCTACATGGGTTAGGTCACTAACTCAATTTCTGAAGCATCAGATAGGTAGACAATTTAATAGGGCCCAACTGATCCCCACAGTTAGTCATCTACAACTTCTTGCAGCTGTAATCCTTCCTCAGTTTGCCTATCCAACACCTTGAGGTGCCAGGACTCTCCATTCAGTGATTGGGGAAAATTTGACCATTTCTTGCAACTGCTCCACTGCAAAATCAATGCAAAGTTCAGCAATGTGCTTTTAATTTGTAAACATGTTTTTTTCATAAAAGCTATTTTCACAAACTATGAAATGAGGATTCTATGTACTTAAGCATGATGAGGAGAACCATGCACATATTGACCCTAGAGACACAGTGTTCGGGACATTCAAACTGAATTAATTTGGGGACTGCACAAGCAACATGTAGTAAGCTGGGAGACTTCAAGTCATCTATATAAAAAAACCTTTGCAGATGCGTGACTAGGGAGGTGCTGGGTACGAGTGTGTGCTCTGATAACTTAATGTTTGCTGTTCCTCCATTTGGAACAAGAGATCACAGGACTTGGAAGCCACCAGAAATCCTCCTAATTCCAAACACTTCGGTGGGGGTCACATCAGCCAACATGTCTGCAGCTTCCATAGTGATTAGGGCAAAGAACACCAAATGCTATTTGATGTCTTTATGATTCTCTGTGATCATTATTTGGCTGAGCAAAATTGCTCCAAAATTGAACAACATGTGTTTCTCTGTCTCCCTTTAGTCACCTTCTTTAGTTACTATATTTTTCAAGAAGTTTCTGTTCTAACTAGAAATTTGGAAAGCAATTCCCTGTCCCTCACCTCTTCCTCCCACTCAGTCTGGCTGAAGCATTGCTATACACACAAATATATAGGCACAAATATATGTGTGTGTACCAGAATCCCTCCCACTCTCTTTTTCACAGTTTCTCTGAAGGAACATCCAACTCATACCTCAGCTGAACTTTTGAACCCACCAGGACAGAGATGGCTTGAAAACAAGCAAAACAGGCTGGTCAGTGCCTGTCAGTTTGAGGAGCACCTAAGCAAGTAGAAGTTAGAACATTGTTCTCATTTATGTGAGCTGGTAAAAGGCCTGATCATTGTCTGATCTTCCCAGCATAGCAATGACACATGCTCTATGCTTGAAAATGTGTTAGGAATATATGTCCTTTTACCCTGAGCATACATCTACAGAGCAATAACACAGCCAACCAATTAATGAAAAGAAAGTCTTGTTCTGCAAGACCCCAAATGACCTGTATCACAATCAGTTAAATTGCTACAGCTGTTTTCTAAAGATTTGGGTTATAAATACTGCTGTTACAGCTTTAAGCTCACAGTCAAGGAAGTATAAAGTAATTTTGCTGGTTGGCATTATGGACTCAGAGCTGATTGTACCAACAGGCCTGGGATCGCATTCATGATTTTGGGCTTCTGGACATAAAATACAAACAACTATGAAACAAATAGCTCAGGTTTCTCCCGTTCCCCGTGTTCAGGCAGAGAAGATAAAGGTTGGCTCAATTCTTACAGAAGTTTTAAAGAAGAAGGTGCTACAAAGGAGACAGGATAGAAACAGCAATTTTTTATTACAGTCTGTTTAAGGAATCTCTTCAGGCATCATTTGACAAAGATCTGATTTGTAGCTTTTAGACAAAGTAATGGGAGGGAGTAGGGACAGGAGAAGAGAGCAATAGGTAAGCTGATTGCATTCTTGCAGCAGAACTGGATGCGCTCTTTTTGCCAGTCATTTCTAAACAGTTGCTCAGAATCAAACAGCCAGCTCTAAATCAGCATTTCATTCATTTAATAGCTTTAGAGGCTGTTTCCTATTAAACAAGACATGGTAAATCTGTTTCAGATTAGCAAATCAAATGAGTCACAAAAAAATCCCACTTTGGTGTTGAGTTTTGGTCTGTATGAGCTGCGTTGTAAACAGATGCTGTGTCCATGCTGCTAAATATAAAAGGGCTAAACCCCAGTCTCTGGCCCTGACACTAAGTGGTATGGCCTGGCTCAGGGTTCACATCCTAGGACCAGCCCTCTTCAGCAGACTGACCCTACACACATTATATAGCACTTGGCCCTGGACCTCTTCTGTGCTACAAATGATGCCCCTGTGGTCCTAAGATATGATATTTTTTAATATGTTTTTTAGTTCAAAAGCTCTTAAATAAGAGTGGTGTTGCAAGCCACAAGCATGATGTTTTTATGTCATGAAACCAAAGGGATGTGTTGCATACCCCAGGTTATGCAGGTATGAGTGTGCACAAAGATACAGACTCTCCTGGGATACTCTTGGGGAACTGCTTAGGCTGTAGAGCATGGTCTACTTGATGCTGCCTGGTAGTAGCTCCTGAGTAGAGGCCAGGGGGCAAAATAGCAATTAAGTGTGTGGCCAGTCAAAGATCTGGGTGTCAAGCTCAAACGCTGTCCCCTTTTAGCAGACACATATCCAAAGGAACTGAGCAGGCTCCTCTAGGTTTTATCATCACATGCATCTAGCTGGAGTTAGGCACTGAATAGAGAACAGCCCCTGCAAACACCTCAAGGTCTGACTGTCCCTCAAAAACTTCTCACTAATGAAGAATTGCAGCAGGTGAAGCACCTCCACTGGCAGCTTCTAGGTAGGTGGAAAATACTGAGAAATTTCACCAGCATTTCATCTTATTTCTGCCTGAAACTGGATACTATAAAGAAAATAGTAGATTTATTTCTCACAGCAGCCAAAATTTTTGATGTGTTAAAAGCTTTTGGTTGTCCCAAGAACAACTCTGGAAGTTGTTTAGGTTTTTTGGGTTTTTTAACAAATATATATACACTCCCATAACAAAAAGACAACTATTGTATTTTTATCAGAAAGAAAAAGCAAAAGGAAAAGAAAGGATTTCTCACAATACCACAGAATAGAGTGGAGAGAGTGCAACTGCAATCCAAATCATACTTTGAGAAAGCTTTCCTTAGCCTAAGGACTCATTCAGCTATTGAAACCAGCAGAGATAAGTGATTACAAGGTTGATGCCTATCATCTGCAAAACATCATGTCAGTTAGTGGAGGTTCCTGACAATTGGAAAAGGGTTGCTGATGAAAAGACTGGCAATGTGAATGAAGAGAGAGTGGTGAATAGAATATACGTTACCTCTGGTAAAAATTTCGAAACCGTCACCCACAATATTCTTACTTTCAGGTTGAGGAAGTATGGGATGCATTGGTGAGACTCCAAAAATGGCTGTACTACCAAGGTTAAAGTGGGTAACAGTTAATAGCTCAATATCTAGAAGAAGGTCGGTAACAATGGAGCTCTACAGTGATATGTCATGGTATTGTTCAATGTCTTAATCAGTGATTTGGATTATGAGACCAGGATATGCACTCTGCAAGAAATCAAGGTGATGCTCAGTGAAGGAAAGTGATTGATATACCAAATGACAAATCCTTAACCCAAACGGACTTCAAGAAGCATGAAAATTGTGTCAACAAATACTTCCTGAAATTTATCAGGGAAAAATGGATAGTTCAGTGCCTGGGGTGGAATAACTGCATGCATCAGTTCAAGCTGTGAACTGAACAGCTGAGACTACATGAAAGAGAATCTGGCACATCTGGTTGATGCCAGAATAAGAGGCAATAGACTGCTCTAATTGCAGGTATTGCAGATTGCGCATTGAGTTACATCAGGGCAGGCATGCTCAGCAGATCCAGGCAAATTATTATTTCCTTTACTCATCTGTGATGGGACTGGTTTTTTACCTACCAGGATGACAACAACTGTAAAAAGCTCAGCAAAGAGCTGCAAGGATAGTCATAGAATCATAGAACAACCAGGTTGGAAGAGACCCACCGGATCATCGAGTCCAACCATTCCTATCAAAC